>JBBPBR010001087.1:0-12135 GCA_037974775.1 Cicer pinnatifidum
AGGGAGGACGAAAATGACCTAGATGTTAACCCAATGACACAACTCAACTTATTGGATGCACAAGATTGGTTAAAAACCCTAATTGGACAAGAATAAGCCTAGGGAGGACGAAAATGACCTAATTGATCATCCAATGACACAAACACACCAATAGGATGCACAAGATTGGTTAAAAACCCTAATTGGACAAGAATATGCCTAGGGAGGACGAAAATGACCTAGATGTTAACCCAATGACACAACTCAACTTATTGGATGCACAAGATTGGTTAAAAACCCTAATTGGACAAGAATATGCCTAGGGAGGACGAAAATGACCTAATTGATCATCCAATGACACAAACACACCTATTGGATGCACAAGATTGGTTAAAAACCCTAATTGGATAAGAATATGCTTAGAGAGGACAAAAATGACGTAAATATTAATTTAATGACACAAACAAACTTATCGGATGCACAAGATTGGTTAAAAACCCTAATTGGACAAGAAAAAGCCTAGGGAGGACGAAAATGACTTAATTGATCATCCAATGACACATACACACCTATTAGATGCACAAGATTGGTTAAAAACCATAATTGGACAAGAATAAGCCTAGGAAGGACGAAATTGACCTAATTGATCATCCAATGACACAAACACACCTATTGGATGCACGAGATTGGTTAAAAACCCTAATTGGACAAGTATATGCTTAGGGAGGACGAAAATGACCTAATTGATCATCCAATGACACAAACACACCTATTGGATGCACAAGATTGGTTAAAAACCCTAATTGGACAAGAATATGCCTAGGGAGGACGAAAATGACCTAATTGATCATCCAATGACACAAACACACCTATTGGATGCACAAGATTGGTTAAAAACCATAATTGGACAATAATAAGCCTAGGGAGGACGAAAATGACCTAATTGATCATCCAATGACACAAACACACCTATTGGATGCACAAGATTGGTTAAAAACCCTAATTGGACAAGAATATGCCTAGGGAGGACGAAAATGACCTAATTGATCATCCAATGACACAAACACACCTATTGGATGCACAAGATTGGTTAAAAACCCTAATTGGACAAGAATATGCCTAGGGAGGACGAAAATGACCTAATAGACCATCCAATGACAGAAACACACCTATTGGATGCACAAGATTGGTTAAAAACCCTAATTGGACAAGAATAAGCCTAGGGAGGACGAAAATGACCTAAATGTTAATCCAATGACACAACTCAACTTATTGGATGCACAAGATTGGTTAAAAACCCTAATTGGACAAGAATAAGCCTAGGGAGGACGAAAATGACCTAATTGATCATCCAATGACACAAACACACCTATTGGATGCACAAGATTGGTTAAAAACCCTAATTGGACAAGAATATGCCTAGGGAGGACGATTATGACCTAAATGTTAATCCAATGACACAAACGGACTTATTGGATGCACAAGATTGGTTAAAAACCCTAATTGGACAAGAATATGCCTAGGGAGGACGAAAATGACCTAATTGATCATCCAATGACACAAACACACCTATTGGATGCACAAGATTGGTTAAAAACCCTAATTGGACAAGAATATGCCTAGGGAGGACGAAAATGACCTAATTGATCATCCAATGACACAAATGAACTTATTGGATGCACAAGATTAGTTAAAATCCCTAATTGGACAAGAATAAGCCGAGGGAGGACGAAAATAACCTTATTGATAAGCCAATGACACAAACACACCTATTGGATGCACAAGATTGGTCTAAAACTCTAATTGGACAAGAATATGCCTAGGGAGGACGAAAATGACCTAAATGTTAATCCAATGACACAAATGAACTTATTGGATGCACAAGATTGGTTAAAAACCCTAATTGGACAAGAATAAGCCTAGGGAGGAAGAAAATGACCTAAATGTTAATCCAATGACACAACTCAACTTATTGGATGCACAAGATTGGTTAAAAACCCTAATGGGGAAAGAATAAGCCTAGGGAGGACGAAAATGACCTAATTGATCATCCAATGACCCAAACACACCTATTTGATGCACAAGATTGGTTAAAAGCCCTAATTGGACAAGAACAAGCCTAGGGAGGATGAAAATGACCCAATTGATCATCCATTGCCACAAACACACCTAATGGATGCACAAGATTGGTTAAAAACCCTAATTGGACAAGAATATGCCTAGGGAGGACGATAAGGACCTAATTGGTCATCCAATGACACAAACACACCAATTGGATGCACAAGATTGGTTAAAAACCCTAATTGGACAAGAATATGCCCAGGGAGGACGAAAATGACCTAATTGATCATCCAATGACACAAATGAACTTATTGGATGCACAAGATTAGTTAAAAACCCTAATTGGACAAGAATAAGCCTAGGGAGGACGAAAATAACCTAATTGATCATCCAATGACACAAACACACCTATTGGATGCACAAGATTGGTCTAAAACTCTAATTGGACAAGAATATGCCTAGGGAGGACGAAAATGACCTAAATGTTAATCCAATGACACAAATGAACTTATTGGATGCACAAGATTGGTTAAAAACCCTAATTGGACAAGAATAAGCCTAGGGAGGACGAAAATGACCTAAATGTTAATCCAATGACACAACTCAACTTATTGGATGCACAAGATTGGTTAAAAACCCTAATTGGGAAAGAATAAGCCTAGGGAGGACGAAAATGACCTAATTGATCATCCAATGACCCAAACACACCTATTGGATGCACAAGATTGGTTAAAAACCCTAATTGGACAAGAATAAGCCTATGGAGGATGAAAATGACCTAATTGATCATCCAATGACACAAATGAACTTATTGGATGCACAAGATTAGTTAAAAACCCTAATTGGACAAGAATAAGCCTAGGGAGGACGAAAATAACCTAATTGATCATCCCATGACACAAACACACCTATTGGATGCACAAGATTGGTCTAAAACTCTAATTGGACAAGAATATGCCTAGGGAGGACGAAAATGACCTAAATGTTAATCCAATGACACAAATGAACTTATTGGATGCACAAGATTGGTTAAAAACCCTAATTGGACAACAATAAGCCTAGGGAGGACGAAAATGACCTAAATGTTAATCCAATGACACAACTCAACATATTGGATGCACAAGATTGGTTAAAAACCCTAATTGGACAAGAATATGCCTAGGGAGGACGAAAATGACCTAATTGATCATCCAATGACACAAACACACCTATTGGATGCACAAGATTGGTTAAAAACCCTAATTGGACAAGAATATGCCTAGGGAGGACGAAAATGACCTAATTGATCATCAAATGACACAAACACACCTATTGGATGCACAAAATTGGTTAAAAACCCTAATTGGACAAGAATAAGCCTAGGGAGGACGTAAATGACCTAATTGATCATCCAATGACACAAACACACCTATTGGATGCACAAGATTGGTTAAAAACCCTAATTGGACAAGAATATGCCTAGGGAGGACGAAAATTACCTAATTGATCATCCAATGACACAAACACAACTATTGGATGCACAAGATTGGTTAAAAACCCTAATTGGACAAGAATATGCCTAGGGAGGACGAAAATGACCTAATTGATCATCCAATGACACAAACACACCTATTGGATGCACAAGATTGGTTAAAAACCCTAATTGGACAAGAATAAGCCTAGGGAGGACGAAAATTACCTAATTGATCATTCAATGACACAAACACACCTATTGGATGCACAAGATTGGTTAAAAACCCTAATTGGACAAGAATATGCCTAGGGAGGACAAAAATGACCTAAATGTTAATCCAATTACACAGATGAACTTATTGGATACACAAGATTGGTTAAAAACCCTAATTGGACAAGAATAAGCCTAGGGAGGACGAAAATGACCTAAATGTTAATCCAATGACACAACTCAACTTATTGGATGCACAAGATTGGTTAAAAACCCTAATTGGACAAGAACAAGCCTAGGGAGGACGAAAATGACCTAAATGTTAATCCAATGACACAACTCAACTTATTGGATGCACAAGATTGGTTAAAAACCCTAATTGGACAAGAATAAGCCTAGGGAGGACGAAAATAACCTAATTGATCAGCCAATGACACAAACACACCTATTGGATACACAAGATTGGTTAAAAACCCTAATTGGACAAGAATAAGCCTAGGGAGGACGAAAATGACCTAATTGATCATCCAATGACAAAAACACACCAATTGGATGCACAAGATTCGTTAAAAACCCTAATTGGACTAGAATATGCCTAGGGAGGACGAAAATGACCTAATTGATCATCCAATGACACAAACACACCTATTGGATGCACAAGATTGGTTAAAAACCCTAATTGGACCAGAATATGCCTAGGGAGGACGAAAATGACCTAAATGTTAATCCAATGACACAACTCAACTTATTGCATGCACAAGATTGGTTAAAAACCCAAATTTGACAAGAACATGCCTAGGAGGACGAAAATGACCTAATTAATCATCCAATGACACAAATGAACTTATTGGATGCACAAGATTGGTTAAAAACCCTAATTGGACAAGAATATGCCTAGGGAGGACGAAAATGACCTAATTGATCATCCAATGACACAAACACACCTATTGGATGCACAAGATTGGTTAAAAACCCTAATTGGACAAGAATATGCCTAGGGAGGACGAAAATGACCTAAATATTAATTCAATGACACAAACAAACTTATCGGATGCACAAGATTGGTTAAAAACCCTAATTGGACAAGAATAAGCCTAGGGAGGACAAAAATAACCTAATCGATCATCCAAACACACAAACACACCTATTGGATGCCCAAGATTGGTCTAAAACTCTAATTGGACAAGAATATGCCTAGGGAGGACGAAAATGACCTAAATGTTAATCCAATGACACAAATGAACTTATTGGATGCACAAGATTGGTTAAAAACCCTAATTGGACAAGAATATGCCTAGGGAGGACGAAAATGACCTAATTGATCATCCAATGACACAAACACACCTATTGGATGCACAAGATTGGTTAAAAACCCTAATTGGACAAGAATATGCCTAGGGAGGACGAAAATGACCTAAATATTAATTCAATGACACAAGCAAAGTTATTGGATGCCCAAGATTGGTTAAAAACCCTAATTTGACAAGAATAAGTCTAGGGAGGACAAAAATGACCTAATTGATCATCCAATGACACAAACACACCTATTGGATGCACAAGATTGGTTAAAAACCCTAATTGGACAAGAATAAGCCTAGGGAGGACGAAAATGACCTAATTGATCATCCAATGACACAAACACACCTATTGGATGCACAAGATTTGTGAAAAACCCTAATTGGACAAGAATATGCCTAGGGAGGACGAAAATGACCTAAATATTAATTCAATGACACAAACAAAGTTATTCGATGCACAAGATTGGTTAAAAACCCTAATTGGACAAGAATAAGCCTAGGGAGGACGTAAATGACCTAATTGATTATCCAATGACACAAACACACCTATTGGACTCACAAGATTGGTTAAAAACCCTAATTGGACAAGAATATGCCTAGGTAGGACGAAAATGACCTAATTGATCATCCAATGACACAAACACACCTATTGGATGCACATGATTGGTTAAAAACCCTAATTGGACAAGAATATGCCTAGGGAGGACGAAAATGACCTAATTGATCATCCAATGACACAAACACAACTATTGGATGCACAAGATTGGTTAAAAACCCTAATTGGACAAGAATATGCCTAGGGAGGACGAAAATGACCTAATTGATCATCCCATGACACAAACACACCTATTGGATGCACAACATTGGTTAAAAACCCTAATTGGACAAGAATAAGCCTAGGGAGGACGAAAATGACCTAATTGATCATCCAATGACACAAACACACCTATTGGATGCACAACATTGGTTAAAAACCCTAATTGGACAAGAATATGCCAAGGGAGGACGAAAATGACCTAATTGATCATCCAATGACACAAACACACATATTGGATGCACAAGATTGGTTAAAAACCCTAATTGAACGAGAATATGCCTAGGGAGGACGAAAATGACCTAATTGAGCATCCAATTACACAAACACACCTATTGGATGCACAAGATCGGTTAAAAACCCTAATTGGACAAGAATAAGCCTAGGGAGGACGAAAATGACTTAATTGATCATCCAATGACACAAACACACCTATTGGATGCACAAGATTGGTTAAAAACCCTAATTGGACAAGAATATGCCTTGGGAGAACGAAAATGACCTAATTGATCATCCAATGACACAAATGAACTTATTGGATGCACAAGATTAGTTAAAAACCCTAATTGGACAAGAATAAGCCTAGGGAGGACGAAAATAACCTAATTGATCATCCAATGACACAAACACACCTATTGGATGCACAAGATTGGTCTAAAACTCTAATTGGACAAGAATATGCCTAGGGAGGACGAAAATGACCTAAATGTTAATCCAATGACACAAATGAACTTATTGGATGGATGCACAAGATTGGTTAAAAACCCTAATTGGACAAGAATAAGCCTAGGGAGGACGAAAATGACCTAATTGATCATCCAATGACACAAACACACCTATTGGATGCACAAGATTGGTTAAAAACCCTAATTGGACAAGAATATGCCTAGGGAGGACGAAAATGACCTAATTGATCATCCAATGACACAAATGAACTTATTGGATGCACAAGATTAGTTGAAAACCCTAATTGGACAAGAATAAGCCTAGGGAGAACGAAAATAACCTAATTGATCATCCAATGACACAAACACACCTATTGGATGCACAAGATTGGTCTAAAACTCTAATTGGACAAGAATATGCCTACGGAGGACGAAAATGACCTAAATATTAATCCAATGACACAAATGAACTTATTAAATGCACAAGATTGGTTAAAAACCATAATTGGACAAGAATAAGCCTAGGGAGGACAACAATGACCTAAATGTTAATCCAATGACACAACTCAACTTATTGGATGCACAAGATTGGTTAAAAACCCTAATTGGGCAAGAATAAGCCTAGGGAGGACGAAAATGACCTAATTGATCATCCAATGACACAAACACACCTATTGGATGCACAAGATTGGTTAAAAACCCTAATCGGACAAGAATAAGCCTAGGGAGGACGAAAATGACCTAAATGTTAATCCAATGACACAACTCAACTTATGGGATGCACAAGATTGGTTAAAAATCCTAATTGGACAAGAATAAGCCTAGGGAGGACGAAAATAACCTAATTGATCACCCAATGACACAAACACACCTATTGGATGCACAAGATTGGTTAAAAACCCTAATTGGACAAGAATAAGCGTAGGGAGGACGAAAATGACCTAATTGATCATCCAATGACACAAACACACCTAATGGATGCACAAGATTGGTTAAAAACCCTAATTGGACAAGAATAAGCCTAGGGAGGACGAAAATGACCTAATTGATCATCCAATGACACAAACACACCTATTGGATGCACAAGATTGGTTAAAAACCCTAATTGGACAAGAATATGCCTAGGGAGGACGAAAATGACCTAATTGATCATCCAATGACACAAATGAACTTATTGGATGCACAAGATTGGTTAAAAATCCTAATTGGACAAGAATAAGCCTGGGGAGGACGAAAATGACCTAAATGCTAATCCAATGACACAACTCAACTTATTGGATGCACAAGATTGGTTAAAAACCCTAATTGGGCAAGAATAAGCCTAGGGAGGACGAAAATGACCTAATTGATCATCCAATGACACAAACACACCTATTGGATGCACAAGATTGGTTAAAAACCCTAATTGGACAAGAATAAGCCTAGGGTGGACGAAAATGACCTAAATGTTAATCCAATGACACAACTTAACTTATTGGATGCACAAGATTGGTTAAAAACCCTAATTGGACAAGAATAAGCCTAGGGAGGACGAAAATGACCTAATTGATCATCCAATGACACAAACACACCTATTGGATGCACAAGATTGGTTAAAAACCCTAATTGGACAAGAATAAGCCTAGGGAGGACGAAAATGACCTAATTGATCATCCATTGCCACAAACACACCTATTGGATGCAGAAGATTGGTTAAAAACCCTAATTGGACAAGAATATGCCTAGGGAGGACGAAAATGACCTAATTGGTCATCCAATGACACAAACACACCTATTGGATGCACAAGATTGGTTAAAAACCCTAATTGGACAAGAATAAGCCTAGGGTGGATGAAAATAACCTAATTGATCATCCAATGACACAAACACACCTATTGGATGCACAAGATTGGTTAAAAACCCTAATTGGACAAGAATATGCCTAGGGAGGACGAAAATGACCTAAATGTTAATCCAATGACACAAATGAACTTATTGGATGCACATGATTGGTTAAAAATCCTAATTGGACAAGAATAAGCCTAGGGAGGACGAAAATAACCTAATTGATCACCCAATGACACAAACACACCTATTGGATGCACAAGATTGGTTAAAAACCCTAATTGGACAAGAATAAGCGTAGGGAGGACGAAAATGACCTAATTGATCATCCAATGACACAAACACACCTATTGGATGCACAAGATTGGTCAAAAACCCTAATTGGACAAGAATATGCCTAGAGAGGACGACAATAACCTAAATATTAATTCAATGACACAAACAAAGTTATTGGATGCACAAGATTGGTTAAAAACCCCAATTGGACAAGAATAAGCCTAGGGAGGACGTAAATGACCTAATTGATCATCCAATGACACAAACACACCTATTGGATGCACAAGATTGGTTAAAAACCCTAATTGGACAAGAATATGCCTAGGGAGGACGAAAAAGACCTAAATATTAATTCAATGACACAAACAAACTTATCGGATGCACAAGATTGGTTAAAAACCCTAATTGGACAAGAATAAGCCTAGGGAGGACGAAAATGACCTAAATGTTAATCCAATGACACAACTCAACTTATTGGATGCACAAGATTGGTTAAAAACCCTAATTGGACAAGAATAAGCCTAGGGAGGACGAAAATGACCTAATTGATCATCCAATGACACAAACACACCTATTGGATGCACAAGATTGGTTAAAAACCCTAATTGGACAAGAATATGCCTAGGGAGGACGAAAATGACCTAATTGATCATCCAATGACACAGACACACCTATTGGATGCACAAGATTGGTTAAAAACCCTAATTTGACAAGAATATGCCTAGGGATGACGAAAATGACCTAAATATTAATTCAAGGACACAAACAAAGTTATTGGATGCACAAGATTGGTTAAAAACCCTAATTGGACAAGAATAAGCCTAGGGAGGACGAAAATGACCTAAATGTTAATCCAATGACACAACTCAACTTATTGGATGCACAAGATTGGTTAAAAACCCTAATTGGACAAGAATAAGCCTAGGGAGGACGAAAATGACCTAATTGATCATCCAATGACACAAACACACCTATTGGATGCACAAGATTGGTTAAAAACCCTAATTGGACAAGAATATGCCTAGGGAGGACGAAAATTACCTATATATTAATTCAATGACACAAACAAACTTATCGGATGCACAAGATTGGTTAAAAACCCTAATTGGACAAGAATAAGCCTAGGGAGGACGAAAATGACCTAATTGATCATCCAATGACACAAACACACCTATTGGATGCACAAGATTGGTTAAAAACCCTAATTGGACAAGAACAAGCCTAGGGAGGAAGAAAATGACCGAATATATCATCCAATGACACAAACACACCTATTGGATGCACAAGATTGGTTAAAAACCCTAATTGGACAAGAATAAGCCTAGGGAGGACGAAAATGACCTAATTGATCATCCAATGACACAAACACACCTATTGGATGCACAAGATTGGTTAAAAACCCTAATTGGACAAGAATAAGCCTAGGGAGAACGAAAATGACCTAATTGATCATCCAATGACACATACACACCTATTGGATGCACATGATTGGTTTAAAACCTTAGTTGGACAAGAATATGCCTAGGGAGGACGAAAATTACCTAATTGATCATCCAATGACACAAACACACCTATTGGATGCACAAGATTGGTTAAAAACCCTAATTGGACAAGAATATGCCTAGGGAGGACGAATATGACCTAAATGTTAATCCAATAACACAAATGAACTTATTGGATGCACAAGATTAGTTACAAACCCTAATTGGACAAGAATAAGCCTAGGGAGGACGAAAATGACCTAATTGATCATCCAATGACACAAACACACCTATTGGATGCACAAGATTGGTTAAAAACCCTAATTGGACAAGAATATGCCAAGGGTGGACGAAAATGACCTAAATGTTGTGCATCCAATGACACAAACAAACATATTGGATGCACAAGATTGGTTAAAAACCCTAATTGGACAAGAATAAGCCTAGGGAGGACGAAAATGACCTAATTGATCATCCAATGACACAAACACACCTATTGGATGCACAAGATTGGTTAAAAACCCTAATTGGACAAGAATATGCCTAGGGAGGACGAAAATGACCTAATTGATCATCCAATGACACAAATGAACTTATTGGATGCACAAGATTAGTTAAAAACCCTAATTGGACAAGAATAAGCTTTGGGAGGACGAAAATTACCTAATTGATCATCCAATGACACAAACACACCTATTGGATGCACAAGATTGGTCTAAAACTCTAAATGAGCAAGAATATGCCTAGGGAGGACGAAAATGACCAAAATGTTAATCCAATGACACAAATGAACGTATTGGATGCACAAGATTGGTTAAAAACCCTAATTGGACAAGAATAAGCCTAGGGAGGACGAAAATGACCTAATTGATCATCCAATGACACAAACACACCTATTGGATGCACAAGATTGGTTAAAAACCCTAATTGGACAAGAATATGCCTAGGGAGGACGAAAATGACCTAATTGATCATCCAATGACACAAATCAACTTATTGGATGCACAAGATTGGTTAAAAACCCTAATTGGGCAAGAATAAGCCTAGGGAGGACGAAAATGACCTAATTGATCATCCAATGACACAAACACACCTATTGGATGCACAAGATTGGTTAAAAACCCTAATTGGACAAGAATAAGCCTAGGGAGGACGAAAATGACCTAAATGTTAATCCAATGATACAACTCAACTTATTGGATGCACAAGATTGGTTAAAAACCCTAATTGGCCAAGAATAAGCCTAGGGAAGACGAAAATGACCTAATTGATCATCCAATGACACAAACACACCTATTGGATGCACAATATTGGTTAAAAACCCTAATTGGACAAGAATAAGCCTAGGGAGGACGAAAATGACCTAAATATTAATTCAATGACACAAACAAACTTATCGGATGCACAAGATTGGTTAAAAACCCTAATTGGACAAGAATAAGCCTAGGGAGGACGAAAATGACCTAATTGATCATCCAATGACACAAACACACCTATTGGATGCACAAGATTGGTTAAAAACCCTAATTGGACAAGAATATGCCTAGGGAGGACGAAAATGACCTAATTGATCATCCAATGACACAAACACACCTATTGGATGCCCAAGATTGCTTAAAAACCCAAATTGGACAAGAATATGCCTAGGGAGGACGAAAATGACCTAAATATTAATTCAATGACACAAACAAACTTATCGGATGCACAAGATTGGTTAAAAACCCTAATTGGACAAGAATAAGCCTAGGGAGGACGAAAATGACCTAATTGATCATCCAATGACACAAACACACCTATTGGATGCACAAGATTGGTTAAAAACCCTAATTGGACAAGAATAAGCCTAGGGAGGACGAAAATGACCTAATTAGTCATCCAATGACACAAACACACCTATTGGATGCACAAGATTGGTTAAAAACCCTAATTGGACAAGAATATGCCTATGGAGGACGAAAATGACCTAATTGATCATCCAATGACACAAACACACCTTTTGGATGCACAAGATCGGTTAAAAACCCTAATTGGACAAGAATATGCCTAGGGAGGACGAAAATGACCTAATTGATCA
>JBBPBR010001087.1:12523-50999 GCA_037974775.1 Cicer pinnatifidum
AAATGACCTAATTGTTAATCCAATGACACAACTCAACTTATTGGAGGCACAAGATTGGTTAAAAACCTTAATTTGACAAGAATAAGCCTAGGGAGGACGAAAATGACCTAATTGATCATCCAATGACTCAAACACACCTATTGGATGCACAAGATTGGTTAAAAACCCTAATTGGACAAGAATATGCATAGGGAGGACGAAAATGACCTAATTGATCATCCAATGACACAAACACACCTATTGGATGCACAAGATTGGTTAAAAACCCTAATTGGACAAGAATATGCCTAGGGAGGACGAAAATGACCTAATTGATCATCCAATGACACAAACACACCTATTGGATGCACAAGATTGGTTAAAAACCCTAATTGGACAAGAATATGCCTAGGGAGGACGAAAATGACCTAAATATTAATTCAATGACACAAACAAAGTTATTGGATTCACAAGATTGGTTAAAAACCCTAATTGGACAAGAATATGCCTAGGGAGGACGAATATGACCTAAATGTTAATCCAATAACACAAATGAACTTATTGGATGCACAAGATTGGTTAAAAACCTTAATTGGACAAGAATATGCCTAGGGAGGACTGATATGACCTAAATGTTAATCCAATGACACAAATGAACTTATTGGATGCACAAGATTGGTTAAAAACCCTAATTGGACAAGAATAAGCCTAGGGAGGACGAAAATGACCTAATTAATCATCCAATGACACAAACACACCTATTGGATGCACAAGATTGGTTAAAAACCCTAATTGGACAAGAATATGCCTAGGGAGGACGAAAATGACCGAAATATTAATTCAATGACACAAAAAAAGTTATTGGATGAACAAGATTGGTTAAAAACCCTAATTGGACAAGAATAAGCCTAGGGAGGACGAAAATGACCTAATTGATCATCCAATGACACAAGCACACCTATTGGATGCACAAGATTGGTTAAAACCCCTAATTGGACAAGAATATGCCTAGGGAGGACGAAAATGACCTAAATATTATTTCAATGACACAAACACACCTATTGGATGCACAAGATTGGTTAAAAACCCTAATTGGACAAGAATATGCCTAGGGAGGATGAATATGACCTAAATGTTAATCCAATAACACAAATGAACTTATTGGATGCACAAGATTGGTTAAAAACCCTAATTGGACAAGAATATGCCTAGGGAGGACTGATATGACCTAAATGTTAATCCAATGACACAAATGAACTTATTGGATGCACAAGATTGGTTAAAAACCCTAATTGGACAAGAATAAGCCTAGGGAGGACGAAAATGACCTAATTGATCATCCATTGAAACAAACACACCTATTGGATGCACAAGATTGGTTAAAAACCCTAATTGGACAAGAATAAGCCTAGGGAGGACGAAAATGACCTAATTGATCATCCAATGACACAAACACACCTATTGGATGCACAAGATTGGTTAAAAACCCTAATTGGACAAGAATAAGCCTAGGGAGGACGAAAATGACCTAAATGTTAATCCAATGACACAATTCAACTTATTGGATGCAAAAGATTGGTTAAAAACCCTAATTGGACAAGAATAAGCCTAGGGAGGACGAAAATGACCTAATTGATCATCCAATGACACAAACACACCTATTGGATGCACAAGATTGGTTAAAAACCCTAATTGGACAAGAATATGCCTAGGGAGGACGAAAATGACCTAATTGATCATCCAATGACACAAACACACCTATTGGACGCACAAGATTGGTTAGAAACCCTAATTGGACAAGAATATGCCTAGGGAGGACGAAAATGATCTAAATATTAATTCAGTGACACAAACAAACTCATTGGATGCACAAGATTGGTTAAAAACCCTAATTGGACATTAATAAGCCTAGGGAGGACGAGAATGACCTAATTGATCATCCAATGACACAAATACACCTATTGGAAGCACAAGATTGGTTAAAAACCCTAATTGGACAAGAATAAGCCTAGGGAGGACGAAAATGACCTAATTGATCATCCAATGACACAAACACACCTATTGGATGCACAAGATTGGTTAAAAACCCTAATTGGACAAGAATATGCCTAGGGAGGACGAAAATGACCTAATTGATCATCCAGTGAAACAAACACACCTATTGGATGCACAAGATTGGTTAAGAACCCTAATTGGACAAGAATATGCCTAGGGAGGACGAAAATGATCTAAATATTAATTCAGTGACACAAACAAACTCATTGGATGCACAAAATTGGTTAAAAACCCTAATTGGACATTAATAAGCCTAGGGAGGACGAGAATGACCTAATTGATCATCCAATGACACAAATACACCTATTGGAAGCACAAGATTGGTTAAAAACCCTAATTGGACAAGAATAAGCCTAGGGAGGACGAAAATGACCTAATTGATCATCCAATGACACAAACACACCTATTGGATGCACAAGATTGGTTAAAAACCCTAATTGGACAAGAATATGCCTAGGGAGGACGAAAATGACCTAATTGATCATCCAATGACACAAATGAACTTATTGGATGCACAAGATTAGTTAAAAACCCTAATTGGACAAGAATAAGCTTTGGGAGGACGAAAATTACCTAATTGATCATCCAATGACACAAACACACCTATTGGATGCACAAGATTGGTCTAAAACTCTAAATGAGCAAGAATATGCCTAGGGAGGACGAAAATGACCAAAATGTTAATCCAATGACACAAATGAACGTATTGGATGCACAAGATTGGTTAAAAACCCTAATTGGACAAGAATAAGCCTAGGGAGGACGAAAATGACCTAATTGATCATCCAATGACACAAACACACCTATTGGATGCACAAGATTGGTTAAAAACCCTAATTGGACAAGAATATGCCTAGGGAGGACGAAAATGACCTAATTGATCATCCAATGACACAAATGAACTTATTGGATGCACAAGATTGGTTATAAATCCTAATTGGACAAGAATAAGCCTAGGGAGGACGAAAATGACCTAAATGCTAATCCAATGACACAACTCAACTTATTGGATGCACAAGATTGGTTAAAAACCCTAATTGGGCAAGAATAAGCCTAGGGAGGACGAAAATGACCTAATTGATCATCCAATGACACAAACACACCTATTGGATGCACAAGATTGGTTAAAAACCCTAATTGGACAAGAATAAGCCTAGGGAGGACGAAAATGACCTAATTGATCATCCAATGACACAAACACACCTATTGGATGCACAAGATTGGTTAAAAACCCTAATTGGACAAGACTATGCCTAGGGAGGACGAATATGACCTAAATGTTAATCCAATAACACAAATGAACTTATTGGATGCACAAGATTGGTTAAAAACCCTAATTGGACAAGAATAAGCCTAGGGAGAACGAAAATGACCTAAATGTTAATCCAATAACACAACTCAACTTATTGAATGCACAAGATTGGTTAAAAACCCTAATTCGACAAGAATAAGCCTAGGGAGGACGAAAATGACCTAATTGATCATCCAATGACACAAACACACCTATTGGATGCACAAGATTGGTTAAAAACCCTAGTTGGACAAGAACATGCCTAGGGATGACGAAAATGACCTAATTGATCATCCAATGACACTAATGAACTTATTGGATGCACAAGATTGGTTAAAAACCCTAATTGGACAAGAATAAGCCTAGGGAGGACGAAAATGACCTAATTGATCATCCAATGACACAAACACACCTATTGGATGCACAAGATTGGTTAAAAACCCTAATTGGACAAGAATATGCCTAGGGAGGACGAAAATAACCTAATTGATCACCCAATGACACAAACACACCTATTGGATGCACAAGATTGGTTAAAAACCCTAATTGGACAAGAATAAGCGTAGGGAGGACGAAAATGACCTAATTGATCATCCAATGACACAAACACACCTATTGGATGCACAAGATTGGTCAAAAACCCTAATTGGACAAGAATATGCCTAGAGAGGACGACAATGACCTAAATATTAATTCAATGACACAAACAAAGTTATTGGATGCACAAGATTGGTTAAAAACCCCAATTGGAAAAGAATAAGCCTAGGGAGGACGTAAATGACCTAATTGATCATCCAATGACACAAACACACCTATTGGATGCACAAGATTGGTTAAAAACCCTAATTGGACAAGAATATGCCTAGGGAGGACGAAAATAACCTATATGATCATCCAATGACACAAACACACCTATTGGATGCACAAGATTGATTAAAAACCCTAATTGGACAAGAATAAGCCTAGGGAGGACGAAAATGACCTAATTGATCATCCAATGACACAAACACACCTATTGGATGCACAAGATTGGTTAAAAACCCTAATTGGACAAGAATAAGCCTAGGGAGGACGAAAATGACCTAATTGATCATCTATTGCCACAAACACACCTATTGGATGCACAAGATTGGTTAAAAACCCTAATTGGACAAGAATAAGCCTAGGGAGGACGAAAATGACCTAAATGTTAATCCAATGAAACAACTCAACTTATTGGATGCACAAGATTGGTTGAAAACCCTAATTGGACAAGAATAAGCCTAGGGAGGACGAAAATGACCTAATTGATCATCCAATGACACAAACACACCTATTGGATGCACAAGATTGGTTAAAAACACTAATTGGACAAGAATATGCCTAGGGAGGACGAAAATGACCTAAATGTTAATCCAATGACACAAATAAACATATTGGATGCACAAGATTGGTTAAAAACCCTAATTGGACAAGAATAAGCCTAGGGAGGACGAAAATGACCTAATTGATCATCCAATGACACAAACACACCTATTGGATGCACAAGATTGGTTAAAAACCCTAATTGGACAAGAATATGCCTAGGGAGGACGAAAATGACCGAAATATTAATTCAATGACACAAACAATGTTATTGGAAGCACAAGATGGGTTAAAAACTCTAATTGGACAAGAATAAGCCTAGGGAGGACGAAAATGACCTAATTGATCATCCAATGACACAAACACACCTATTGGATGCACAAGATTGGTTAAAAACACTAATTGGACAAGAATATGCCTAGGGAGGACGAAAATGACCTAAATGTTAATCCAATGACACAAATAAACTTATTGGATGCACAAGATTGGTTAAAAACCCTAATTGGACAAGAATAAGCCTAGGGAGGACGAAAATGACCAAATTGATCATCCAATGACACAAACACACCTATTGGATGCACAAGATTGGTTAAAAACCCTAATTGGACAAGAATTAGCCTAGGGAGGAAGAAAATGACCTAATATATCATCCAATGACACAAACACACCTATTCGATGCACAAGATTGGTTAAAAACCCTAATTGGACGAGAATAAGCCTAGGGAGGATGAAAATTACCTAATTGATCATCCAATGACACAAACACACCTATTGGATGCACAAGATTGGTTTAAAACCCTAGTTGGGCAAGAATATGCCTAGGGAGGACGAACATGACCTAATTGATCATCCAATGACACAAATGAACTTATTGGATGCACAAGATTGGTTAAAAACCCTAATTGGACAAGAATAAGCCTAGGGAGGACGAAAATGACCTAATTGATCATCCAATGACACAAACACACCTATTGGATGCACAAGATTGGTTAAAAACCCTAATTGGACAAGAATAAGCCTAGGGAGGACAAAAATGACCTAAATGTTAATCCAATGACACAACTCAACTTATGGGATGCACAAGATTGGTTAAAAATCCTAATTGGACAAGAATAAGCCTAGGGAGGACGAAAATAACCTAATTGATCACCCAATGACACAAACACACCTATTGGATGCACAAGATTGGTTAAAAACCCTAATTGGACAAGAATAAGCGTAGGGAGGACGAAAATGACCTAATTGATCATCCAATGACACAAACACACCTAATGGATGCACAAGATTGGTTAAAAACCCTAATTGGACAAGAATATGCCTAGAGAGGACGAAAATGACCTAAGTATTAATTCAATGACACAAACAAAGTTATTGGATGCACAAGATTGGTTAAAAACCCCAATTGGACAAGAATAAGCCTAGGGAGGACGTAAATGACCTAATTGATCATCCAATGACACAAACACACCTATTGGATGCACAAGATTGGTTAAAAACCCTAATTGGACAAGAATATGCCTAGGGAGGACGAAAAAGACCTAAATATTAATTCAATGACACAAACAAACTTATCGGATGCACAAGATTGGTTAAAAACCCTAATTGGACAAGAATAAGCCTAGGGAGGACGAAAATGACCTAAATGTTAATCCAATGACACAACTCAACTTATTGGATGCACAAGATTGGTTAAAAACCCTAATTGGACAAGAATAAGCCTAGGGAGGACGAAAATGACCTAATTGATCATCCAATGACACAAACACACCTATTGGATGCACAAGATTGGTTAAAAACCCTAATTGGACAAGAATAAGCCTAGAGAGGACGAAAATGACCTAATTGATCATCCATTGCCGCCAACACACCTATTGGATGCACAAGATTGGTTAAAAACACTAATTGGACAAGAATATGCATAGCGAGGACGAAAATGACCTAAATATTAATTCAAGGACACAAACAAAGTTATTGGATGCACAAGATTGGTTAAAAACCCTAATTGGACAAGAATATGACTAGGGAGGACGATAATGACCTAAATGTTAATCCAATGACACTACTCAACTTATTGGATGCACAAGATTGGTTAAAAACCCTAATTGGACAAGAATAAGCCTAGGGAGGACGAAAATGACCTAATTGATCATCCAATGACACAAACACACCTACTGGATGCACAAGATTCGTTAAAAACTCTAATTGGACAAGAATATGCCTAGGGAGGACGAAAATGACCTAAATATTAATTCAATGACACAAACAAACTTATTGGATGCACAAGATTGGTTAAAAACCCTAATTGGACAAGAATAAGCCTAGGGAGGACGAAAATGACCTACTTGATCTTCCAATGACACAAACACACCTATTGGAAGCACAAGATTGGTTAAAAACCCTAATTGGACAAGAATATGCCTAGGGAGGACGAAAATGACCTAAATATTATTTTAAGGACACAAACAAAGTTATTCGATGCACAAGATTGATTAAAAACCCTAATTGGACAAGAATAAGCCTAGGGAGGAAGAAAATGACCTAAATGTTAATCCAATGACACAACTCAACTTATTGGATGCACAAGATTGGTTAAAAACCCTAATTGGACAAGAATAAGCCTAGGGAGGACGAAAATGACCTAAATGTTAATCCAATGACACAACTCAACTTATTGGATGCACAAGATTGGTTAAAAACCATAATTGGACAAGAATAAGCCTAGGGAGGACCAAAATGACCTAATTGATCTTCCAATGACACAAACACACCTATTGGAAGCACAAGATTGGCTAAAAACCCTAATTGGACAAGAATATGCCTAGGGAGGACGAAAATGACCTAAATATTAATTCAAGGACACAAACCAAGTTATTGGATGCACAAGATTGGTTAAAAACCCTAATTGGACAAGAATAAGCCTAGGGAGGACGAAAATGACCTAAATGTTAATCCAATGACACAACTCAACTTATTGGATGCACAAGATTGGTTAAAAACCCTAATTGGACAAGAATAAGCCTAGGGAGGACGAAACTGACCTAATTGATCATCCAATGACACAAACACACCTATTGGTTACACAAGATTGGTTAAAACCCTAATTGGACAAGAATATGCCTAAGGAGGACGAAAATGACCTAATTGATCATCCAATGACACAGACACACCTATTGGATGCAAAAGATTGGTTAAAAACCCTAATTTGACAAGAATATGCCTAGGAAGGACGAAAATGAACTAATTGATCATCCAATGACACAAACACACCTATTGGATGCACAAGATTCGTTAAAAACCCTAATTGGACAAGAATATGCCTAGGGAGGACGAAAATGACCTAATTGATCATCCAATGACAAAAACACACCTATTGGATGCACAAGATTGGTTAAAAACCCTAATTGGACAAGAATAAGCTTAGGGAGGACGAAAATGACCTAATTGATCATCCAATGACACAAACACACCTATTGGATGCACAAGATTGGTTAAAAACCCTAACTGGACAAGAATATGCCTAGGGAGGACGAAAATGACCTAATTGATCATCCAATGACACAAATTAACTTATTGGATGCCCAAGATTGGTTAAAAACCCTAATTGGACAAGAATAAGCCTAGGGAGGACGAAAATGACCTAATTGATCATCCAATGACACAAACACACCTATTGGATGCACAAGATTGGTTAAAAACCCTAATTGGACAAGAATATGCCTAGGGAGGACGAAAATGACCTAAATGTTAATCCAATGACACAACTCAACCTATTGGATGCACAAGATTGGTTAAAAACCCTAATTGGACAAGAATAAGCCTAGGGAGGACGATAAATGACCTAATTGATCATCCAATGACACAAACACACCTATTGGATGCACAAGATTGGTTAAAAACCCTAATTGGACAAGAATAAGCCTAGGGAGGACGAAAATGACCTAATTGATCATCCAATGACACAAACACACCTATTGGATGCACAAGATTGGTTAAAAACCCTAATTGGACAAGAATAAGCCTAGGGAGGCTGAAAATTACTTTATTGATCATCCAATGACACAAATACACCTATTGGATGCACAAGATTGGTTAAAAACCCTAATTGGACAAGAATAAGCCTAGGGAGGACGAAAATGACCTAATTGATCATCCAATGACACAAACACACCTATTGGATGCACAAGATTGGTTAAAAACCCTAATTGGACAAGAATAAGCCTAGGGAGGACGAAAATGACCTAATTGATCATCCAATGACACATACACACCTATTGGATGCACAAGATTGGTTAAAAACCCTAATTGGACAAGAATAAGCCTCGGGAGGACGAAAATGACCTAATTGATCATCCAATGACACAAACACACCTATTGGATGCACAAGACTGGTTAAAAACCCTAATTGGACAAGAATATGCCTAGGGAGGACGAAAATGACCTAATTGATCATCCAATGACACAAATGAACTTATTGGATGCACAAGATTAGTTAAAAACCCTAATTGGACAAGAATATGCCTATGGAGGACGAAAATAACCTAATTGATCATCCAATGACACAAACGCACCTATTGGATGCACAAGATTGGTTAAAAACCCTAATTGGACAAGAATATGCCTAGGGAGGACGAAAATGACCTAAATGTTAATCCAATGACACAAACACACCTATTGGATGCACAAGATTGGTTAAAAACCCTAATTGGGCAAGAATAAGCCTAGGGAGGACGAAAATGACCTAATTGATCATCCAATGACACAAACACACCTATTGGATGCACAAGATTGGTTAAAAACCCTAATTGGACAAGAATATGTCTAGGGAGGACGAAAATGACCTAAATATTAATTCAATGACATAAACAAACTTATTGGATGCCCAAGATTGGTTAAAAACCCTAATTGGACAAGAATAAGCCTAGGGAGGACAAAAATGACCTAAATGTTAATCCAATGACACAAACTCACCTATTGGATGCACAAGATTGGTTAAAAACCCTAATTGGACAAGAATAAGCCTAGGGAGGACGAAAATGACCTAATTGATCATCCAATGACACAAACACACCTATTGGATGCACAAGATTGGTTAAAAACCCTAATTGGACAAGAATATTCCTAGGGAGGACGAAAATGACCTAATTGATCATTCAATGATACAAATGAACTCATTGGATGCACAAGATTGGTTAAAAACCCTAATTGGACAAGAATAAGCCTAGGGAGGACGAAAATGACCTAATTGATCATCCAATGACACAAACACACCTATTGGATGCACAAGATTGGTTAAAAACCCTAATTGGACAAGAACAAGCCTAGGGAGGACGAAAATGACCTAAATGTTAATCCAATGACACAAACACACCTATTGGATGCACAACATTGGTTAAAAACCCTAATTGGACTAGAATAAGCTTAGGGAGGACGAAAATGACCTAATTGATCATCCAATGTCACAAACACACCTATTGGAAGCACAAGATTGGTTAAAAACCCTAATTGGACAAGAATATGACTAGGAAGGACGAAAATGACCTAAATGTTAATCCAATGACAGAAATGAACTTATTGGATGCACAAGATTGGTTAAAAACCCTAATTGGACAAGAATAAGCCTAGGGAGGACGAAAATGACCTAATTGATCATCCAATGACACAAACACACCTATTGGATGCACAAGATTGGTTAAAAACCCTAATTGGACAAGAATATGCCTAGGGAGGAGGAAAATGACCTAAAAATTAATTCAATGACACAAACAAAGTTATTGGATGCACAAGATTGGTTAAAAACCCTAATTGGACAAGAATAAGCCTAGGGAGGACGAAAATGACCTAATTGATCATCCAATGACACAAACACACCTATTGGATGCACAAGATTGGTTAAAAACCCTAATTGGACAAGAATATGCCTAGGGAGGACGAAAATGACCTAAATGTTAATCCAATGACACAAATGAACTTATTGGATGATCAAGATTGCTTAAAAACCCTAATTGGACAAGAATAAGCCTAGGGAGGACGAAAATGACCTAATTGATCATCCAATGAAACAAACACACCTATTGGATGCCCAAGATTGGTTAAAAACCCTAACTGGACAAGAATATGCCTAGCGAGGACGAAAATGACCTAATTGATCATCCAATGACACAAATTAACTTATTGGATGCACAAGATTGGTTAAAAACC
This sequence comes from Cicer pinnatifidum, assembly GCA_037974775.1. Taxonomy (NCBI): domain Eukaryota; kingdom Viridiplantae; phylum Streptophyta; class Magnoliopsida; order Fabales; family Fabaceae; genus Cicer; species Cicer pinnatifidum. Next base: position 23,391 of record JBBPBR010001087.1, read on the forward strand.
CTAATTGGACAAGAATAAGCCTAGGGAGGACGAAAATGACCTAATTGATCATCCAATGACACAAACACACCTATTGGATGCACAAGATTGGTTAAAAACCCTAATTGGACAATAATATGCCTAGGGAGGAGGAAAATGACCTAAATATTAATTCAATGACACAAACAAAGTTATTGGATGCATAAGATTGGTTAAAAACCCTAATTGGAGAAGAATAAGCCTAGGGAGGACGAAAATGACCTAATTGATCATCCAATGACACAAACACACCTATTGGATGCACAAGATTGGTTAAAAACCCTAATTGGACAAGAATAAGCCTAGGGTGGACGAAAATGACCTAATTGATCATCCAATGACACAAACACACCTATTGGAAGCACAAGATTGGTTAAAAACCCTAATTGGACAAGAATATGCCTAGGGAGGACGAAAATGACCTAAATGTTAATCCAATGACACCAATAAACTTATTGGATGCACAAGATTGGTTAAAAACCCTAATTGGACAAGAATAAGCCTAGGGAGGACGAAAATGACCTAATTGATCATCCAATGACACAAACACACCTATTGGATGCACAAGATTGGTTAAAAACCCTAATTGGACAAGAATAAACCTAGGGAGGACGAAAATGACCTAAATGTTAATCCAATGACACAAATCAAATTATTGGATGCACAAGATTGGTTAAAAACCCTAATTGGACAAGAATAAGCCTAGGGAGGACGAAAATGACCTAATTCATCATCCAATGACACAAACACACCTATTGGATGCACAAGATTGGTTAAAAACCCTAATTGGACAAGAATAAGTCTAGGGAGGACGAAAATGACCTAATTGATCATCCAATGACACAAACACACCTATTGGATGCAAAAGATGCGTTAAAAAACCTAATTGGACAAGAATATGCCTAGGGAGGACGAAAATGACCTAAATGTTAATCCAATGACACAAATGAACTTATTAGATGTACAAGATTGGTTAAAAACCCTAATTGGACAAGAATAAGCCTAGGGAGGACGAAAATGACCTAATTGATCATCCAATGACACAAACACACCTATTGGATGCACAAGATTGGTTAAAAACCCTAATTGGACAAGAATATGCCTAGGGAGGACGAAAATGACCTAAATGTTAATCCAATGACACAACTCAACTTATTGAAATCACAAGATTGGTTAAAAACCCTAATTTGACAAGAATATGCCTAGGGAGGCAAAAATTACCTAATTGATCATCCAATGACACAAACACACCTATTGGATGCACAAGATTTGTTAAAAACCCTAATTGGACAAGAATATGCCTAAGGAGGACGAAAATGACCTAATTGATCATCCAATGACACAAACACACCTATTGGATGAACAAGATCGGTTAAAAACCCTAATTGGACAAGAATAGGCCTAGGGAGGACGAAAATGAACTAATTGATCATCCAATGACACAAACACACCTATTGGATGCACAAGATTGGTTAAAAACCCTAATTGGACAAGAATATGCCTAGGGAGGACGAAAATGACCTAATTGATCATCCAATGACACAAATGAACTTATTGGATGCACAAGATTAGTTAAAAATCCTAATTGGAAAAGAATAAGCCTAGGGAGGACGAAAATAACCTAATTGATCATCCAATGACACAAACACACCTATTGGATGCACAAGATTGGTCTAAAACTCTAATTGGACAAGAATATGCCTAGGGAGGACGAAAATGACCTAAATGTTAATCCAATGACACAAATGAACTTATTGGATGCACAAGATTGGTTAAAAACCCTAATTGGACAAGAATAAGCCTAGGGAGGACGAAAATGACCTAAATGTTAATCCAATGACACAACTCAACTTATTGGATGCAAAAGATTGGTTAAAAACCCTAATTGGACAAGAATAAGCCTATGGAGGGCGAAAATGACCTAATTGATCATCCAATGACACAAACACACCTATTGGATGCACAAGATTGGTTAAAAACCCTAATTGGACAAGAATAAGCCTAGGGAGGACGAAAATGACCTAAATGTTAATCCAATGACACAACTCAACTTATTGGATGCACAAGATTGGTTAAAAACCCTAATTGGACAAGAATAAGCCTAGGGAGGACGAAAATGACCTAATTGATCATCCAATGACACAAACACACCTATTGGATGCACAAGATTGGTTAAAAACCCTAATTGGACAAGAATATGCCTAGGGAGGAGGAAAATTTCCTAAATATTAATTCAATGACACAAACAAAGTTATTGGATGCACAAGATTGGTTAAAAACCCTAATTGGACAAGAATAAGCCTAGGGAGGACGAAAATGACCTAATTGATCATCCAATGACACAAACACACCTATTGGATGCACAAGATTGGTTAAAAACCCTAATTGGACAAGAATAAGCCTCGGGAGGACGAAAATGACCTAATTGATCATCTATTGCCACAAACACACCTATTGGATGCAAAAGATTGGTTAAAAACCCTAATTGGACAAGAATATGCCTAGGGAGGACGAAAATGACCTAATTGGTCATCCAATGACACAAACACACCTATTGGATGCACAAGATTGGTTAAAAACCCTAATTGGACAAGAATATGCCTAGGGAGGACGAAAATGACCTAATTGATCGTCCAATTACACAAACACACCTATTGGATGCACAAGATCGGTTAAAAACCCTAATTGGACAAGAATAAGCCTAGGGAGGACGAAAATGACCTAATTGATCATCCAATGACACAAACACACCTATTGGATGCACAAGATTGGTTAAAAACCCTAATTGGACAAGAATATGCCTAGGGAGGACGAAAATGACCTAATTGATCATCCAATGACACAAATGAACTTATTGGATGCACAAGATTAGTTAAAAACACTAATTGGACAAGAATAAGCCTAGGGAGGACGAAAATAACCTAATTGATCATCCAATGACACAAACACACCTATTGGATGCACAATATTGGTCTAAAACTCTAATTCGACAAGAATATGCCTAGGGAGGACGGAAATGACCTAAATGTTAATCCAATGACACAAATGAACTTATTGGATGCACAAGATTGGTTAAAAACCCTAATTGGACAAGAATAAGTCTAGGGAGGACGGAAATGACCTAATTGATCATCCAATGACACAAACAAAACTATTGGATGCACAAGATTGGTTAAAAACCCTAATTGGACAAGAATATGCCTAGGGACTACGAAAATGACCTAATTGATCATCCAATGACACAAATGAACTTATTGGATGCACAAGATTAGTTAAAAACCCTAATTGGACAAGAATAAGCCTAGGGAGGACGAAAATAACCTAATTGATCATCCAATGACACAAACACACCTATTGGATGCACAAGATTGGTCTAAAACTCTAATTGGACAAGAATATGCCTACGGAGGACGAAAATGACCTAAATGTTAATCCAATGACACAAATGAACTTATAGGATGCACAAGATTGGTTAAAAACCCTAATTGGACAAGAATAAGCCTAGGGAGGACGAAAATGACCTAAATGTTAATCCAATGAAACAACTCAACTTATTGGATGCACAAGATTGGTTGAAAACCCTAATTGGACAAGAATAAGCCTAGAGAGGACGAAAATGACCTAATTGATCATCCAATGACACAAACACACCTATTTAATGCACAAGATTGTTTAAAAACCCTAATTGGACAAGAATATGCCTAGGGAGGACGAAAATGACCTAAATGTTAATCCAATGACACAAATGAACTTATTGGATGCACAAGATTGGTTAAAAACCCTAATTGGACAAGAAAAACCATAGGGAGGACGAAAATGACCTAATTCATCATCCAATGACACAAACACGCCTATTGGATGCACAAGATTGGTTAAAAACCCTAATTGCACAAGAATAAGCCTAGGGAGGACGAAAATGACCTAATTGATCATCCATTGCCACAAACACACCTATTGGATGCACAAGATTGGTGAAAAACCCTAATTGGACAAGAATATGCCTAGGGAGGACGAAAATGACCTAATTGATCATCCAATGACATAAACACAACTATTGGATACACAAGATTGGTTAAAAACCCTAATTGGACAAGAATAAGCCTAGGGAGGACGAAAATGACCTAAATGTTAATCCAATGACACAACTCAACTTATTGGATGCACAAGATTGGTTAAAAACCCTAATTGGACAAGAATAAGCCTATGGAGGACGAAAATGACCTAATTGATTATCCAATGACACAAACATACCTATTGGATGCACAAGATTGGTTAAAAACCCTAATTGGACAAGAATAAGCCTAGGGAGGACGAAAATGACCTAAATGTTAATCCAATGACACAACTCAACTTATTGGATGCACAAGATTGGTTAAAAACCCTAATTGGACAAGAATAAGCCTAGGGAGGACGAAAATGACCTAATTGATCATCCAATGACACAAACACACCTATTGGATGCACAAGATTGGTTAAAAACCCTAATTGGACAAGAATATGCCTAGGGAGGACGAAAATGACCTAATTGATCATCCAATGACACAGACACACCTATTGGATGCACAAGATTGGTTAAAAACCCTAATTTGACAAGAATATGCCTAGGGATGACGAAAATGACCTAAATATTAATTCAAGGACACAAACAAAGTTATTGGATGCACAAGATTGGTTAAAAACCCTAATTGGACAAGAATAAGCCTAGGGAGGACGAAAATGACCTAAATGTTAATCCAATGACACAACTCAACTTATTGGATGCACAAGATTGGTTAAAAACCCTAATTGGACAAGAATAAGCCTAGGGAGGACGAAAATGACCTAATTGAACATCCAATTACACAAACACACCTATTGGATGCACAAGATTCGTTAAAAATCCAAATTGGACAAGAATATGCCTAGGGAGGACGAAAATGACCTAATTGATCATCCAATGACACAAACACACCTATTGGATGCACAAGATTCGTTAAAAACCCTAATTGGACAAGAATATGCCTAGGGAGGACGAAAATGACCTAATTGATCATCCAATGACACAAACACACCTATTGGATGCACAAGATTGGTTAAAAACCCTAATTGGACAAGAATATGCCTAGGGAGGTCGAAAATGACCTAAATATTAATTCAATGAAACAAACAAACTTATTGGATGCAAAGATTTGTTAAAAACCCTAATTGGACAAGAATAAGCCTAGGGAGGACGAAAATGACCTAATTGATCATCCAATGACACAAACACACCTATTGGATGCACAAGATTGGTTAAAAACCCTAATTGGACAAGAATATGCCTAGGGAGGACGAAAATGACCTAATTGATCATCCAATGACACAAATGAACTTATTGGATGCACAAGATTAGTTAAAAACCCTAATTGGACAAGAATAAGCTTTGGGAGGACGAAAATTACCTAATTGATCATCCAATGACACAAACACACCTATTGGATGCACAAGATTGGTCTAAAACTCTAAATGAGCAAGAATATGCCTAGGGAGGACGAAAATGACCAAAATGTTAATCCAATGACACAAATGAACGTATTGGATGCACAAGATTGGTTAAAAACCCTAATTGGACAAGAATAAGCCTAGGGAGGACGAAAATGACCTAATTGATCATCCAATGACACAAACACACCTATTGGATGCACAAGATTGGTTAAAAACCCTAATTGGACAAGAATATGCCTAGGGAGGACGAAAATGACCTAATTGATCATCCAATGACACAAACACACCTATTGGATGCACAAGATTGGTTAAAAACCCTAATTGGACCAAAAAATGCCTAGGGAGGACGAAAATGACCTAATTGATCATCCAATGACACAAATACACCTATTGGATGCACAAGATGGGTTAAAAACCCTAATTGGACAAGAATATGCCTAAGGAGGACGAAAATGACCTAAATGTTAATCCAATGACACAAATGAACTTATTAGATGTACAAGATTGGTTAAAAACCCTAATTGGACAAGAATAAGCCTAGGGAGGACGAAAATGACCTAATTGATCATCCAATGACACAAACACACCTATTGGATGCACAAGATTGGTTAAAAACCCTAATTGGACAAGAATATGCCTAGGGAGGACGAAAATGACCTAATTGATCATCCAATGACACAAACACACGTATTGGATGCAAAAGATTGGTTAAAAACCCTAATTGGACAAGAATAAGCCTAGGGAGGACGAAAATGACCTAATTGATCATCCAATGACACAAACACACCTATTGGATGCACAAGATTGGTTAAAAACCCTAATTGGACAAGAATAAGCCTAGGGAGGACAAAAATGACCTAAATGTTAATCCAATGACACAACTCAACTTATGGGATGCACAAGATTGGTTAAAAATCCTAATTGGACAAGAATAAGCCTAGGGAGGACGAAAATAACCTAATTGATCACCCAATGACACAAACACACCTATTGGATGCACAAGATTGGTTAAAAACCCTAATTGGACAAGAATAAGCCTAGGGAGGACGAAAATGACCTAAATGTTAATCCAATGACACAACTCAACTTATTGGATGCACAAGATTGGTTAAAAACCCTAATTGGACAAGAATAAGCCTAGGGAGGACGAAAATGACCTAATTGATTATCCAATGACACAAACACACCTATTGGAAGCACAAGATTGGTTAAAAACCCTAATTGGACAAGAATATGCCTAGGGGGGACGAAAATGACCTAAATGTTAATCCAATGACACAAATGAACTTATTGGATGCACAAGATTGGTTAAAAACCCTAATTGGACAAGAATAAGCCTAGGGAGGACGAAAATGACCTAATTGATCATCCAATGACACAAACACACCTATTGGATGCACAAGATTGGTTAAAAACCCTAATTGGACAAGAATAAGCCTAGGGAGGACAACAATGACCTAATTGATCATCCAATGACACAAACACACCTATTGGATGCACAAGAATGGTTAAAAACCCTAATTGGACAAGAATAAGCCTAGGGAGGACGAAAATGACCTAATTGATCATCCAATGACACAAACACACCTATTGGATGCACAAGATTGGTTAAAAACCCTAATTGGACAAGAATAAGCCTAGGGAGGACGAAAATGACCTAATTGATCATCCAATGACACAAACACACCTATTGGATGCACAAGATTGGTTAAAAACCCTAATTGGACAAGAATATGCCTAGGGAGGACGAAAATGACCTAAATGTTAATCCAATGACACAACTCAACCTATTGGATGCACAAGATTGGTTAAAAACCCTAATTGGACAAGAATATGCCTAGGGAGGACGAAAATGACCTAATTGATCATCCAATGACACAAACACACCTATTGGATGCACAAGATTGGTTAAAAACCCTAATTGGACAAGAATATGCCTAGGGAGGACGAAAATGACCTAATTGATTATCCAATGACACAAACACACCTATTGGAAGCACAAGATTGGTTAAAAACCCTAGTTGGACAAGAATATGCCTAGGGAGGACGAAAATGACCTAATTGATCATCCAATGACACAAATGAACTTATTGGATGCACAAGATTGATTAAAAACCCTAATTGGACAAGAATAAGCCTAGGGAGGACGAAAATGACCTAATTGATCATCCAAAGACACAAACACATCTATTGGATGCACAAGATTGGTTAAAAACCCTAGTTGGACAAGAATATACCTAGGGAGGACGAAAATGACCTAATTGATCATCCAATGACACAAACACACCTATTGAATGCACAAGATTGGTTAAAAACCCTAATTGGACAAGAATAAGCCTAGGGAGGACGAAAATGACCTAATTGATCATCCAATGACACAAACACACCTATTGGATGCACAAGATTGGTTAAAAACCCTAATTGGACAAGAATAAGCCTAGGGAGGACGAAAATGACCTAATTGATCATCCAAAGACACAAACACATCTATTGGATGCACAAGATTGGTTAAAAATCCTAGTTGGACAAGAATATACCTAGGGAGGACGAAAATGACCTAATTGATCATCCAATGAGACAAATGAACTTATTGGATGCACAAGATTGGTTAAAAACCCTAATTGGACAAGAATAAGCCTAGGGAGGACGAAAATGACCTAATTGATCATCCAATGACACAAACACACCTATTGGATGCACAAGATTGGTTAAAAACCCTAATTGGACAAGAATATGTCTAGGGAGGACGAAAATGACCTAAATATTAATTCAATGAAACAAACAAACATATTGGATGCACAAGATTGGTTAAAAACCCTAATTGGACAAGAATATGCCTAGGGAGGACGAAAATGACCTAATTGATCATCCAATGACACAAACACACCTATTGGATGCACAAGATTGGTTAAAAACCCTAATTGGACAAGAATAAGCCTATGGAGGAAGAAAATGACCTAATTGATCATCCAATGACACAAACACACCTATTGGATGCACAAGATTGGTTAAAAAACCCTAATTGGACAAGAATATGCCTTGGGAGGACGAAAATGACCTAAATGTTAATTCAATGACACAAATGAACTTATTGGATGAACAAGATTGGTTAAAAACCCTAATTGGACAAGAATAAGCCTAGGGAGGACGAAAATGACCTAATTGATCATCCAATGACACAAACACACCTATTGGATGCACAAGATTGGTTAAAAACCCTAATTGGACAAGAATATGCCTAGGGAGGACGAAAATGACCTAATTGATCATCCAATGACACAAATGAACTTATTGGATGCAAAAGATTAGTTAAAAACCCTAATTGGACAAGAATATGCCTAGGGAGGACGAAAATAACCTAATTGATCATCCAATGACACAAACACACCTATTGGATGCACAAGATTGGTTAAAAACCCTAATTGGACAAGAAAAAGCTTAGGGAGGACGAAAATGACCTAAATGTTAATCCAATGACACCACTCAACTTATTGGATACACAAGATTCGTTAAAAACCCTAATTGGACAAGAATACGCCTACGGAGGACGAAAATGACCTAATTGATCATCCAATGACACAAACACACCTATTGGATGCACAAGATTGGTTAAAAACCCTAATTGGACAAGAATATGCCTAGGGAGGACGAAAATGACCTAATTGATCATCCAATGACACAAATGAACTTATTGGATGCACAAGATTAGTTAAAAACCCTAATTGGACAAGAATATGCCTAGGGAGGACGAAAATAACCTAATTGTTCATCCAATGACACAAACACACCTATTGGATGCACAAGATTGGTTAAAAACCCTAATTGGACAAGAATATGCCTAGGGAGGACGAAAATGGCCTAAACGTTAATCCAATGACACAAATGAACTTATTGGATGCACAAGATTGGTTAAAAACCCTAATTGGACATGAATATGCCTAGGGAGGACGAAAATGACCTAATTGATCATCCAATGACACAAACACACCTATTGGATGCACAAGATTGGTTAAAAACCCTAATTGGACAAGAATAAGCCTAGGGAGGACGAAAATGAGTTAATTGATCATCCAATGAACCAAACACACCTATTGGATGCACAAGATTGGTTAAAAACCTTAATTGGATAAGAATATGCCTAGGGAGGACGAAAATGACCTAAATATTAATTCAATGACACAACTCAACTTATTGGATGCACAAGATTGGTTAAAAACCCTAATTGGACAAGAATAAGCCTAGGGAGGACGAAAATGACCTAATTGATCATCCAATGACACAAACACACCAATTGGATGCACAAGATTCGTTAAAAACTCTAATTGGACAAGAATAAGCCTAGGGAGGACGAAAATGACCTAATTGATCATCCAATGGCACAAACACACCTATTGGATGCACAAGATTGGTTAAAAACCCTAATTGGACAAGAATAAGCCTAGGGAGGACGAAAATGACCTAAATGTTAATCCAATGACACAACTCAACTTATTGGATGCACAAGATTGGTTAAAAACCCTAATTGGACAAGAATAAGCCTAGGGAGGACGAAAATGACCTAATTGATCATCCAATGGCACAAACACACCTATTGGATGCACAAGATTGGTTAAAAACCCTAATTGGACAAGAATAAGCCTAGGGAGGACGAAAATGACCTAGATGTTAATCCAATGACACAACTCAACTTATTGGATGCACAAGATTGGTTAAAAACCCTAATTGGACAAGAATAAGCATAGGGAGGACATAAATGACCCAATTGATCATCCAATGACACAAACACACCTATTGGATGCACAAGATTGGTTAAAAACCCTAATTGGACAAGAATAAGCCTAGGGAGGACGAAAATAACCTCATTTGTGTCATTCGATGATCAATTAGGTCATTTTCGTCCTCCCTAGGCATATTCTTGTCTGATTAGGGTTTTTAACCAATCTTGTGCATCCAATAGGTGTGTTTGAGTCATTGGATGATCAATTAGGTCATTTTCGTCCTCCCTAGGCATATTCTAGTCCAATTAGGGTTTTTAACCAATCTTGTGCATCCAATAGGTTTATTTGTGTCATTGGATGATCAATTAGGTTATTTTCCTCCTCCCTAGGCTTATTTTTGTCCAATTAGGGTTTTTAACCAATCTTGTGCATCCAATAGGTGTGTCTGTGTCATTGGATGATCAATTAGGTCATTTTCGTCCTCCCTAGGCATATTCTTGTCCAATTAGGGTTTTTAACCAATCTTGTGCATCCAATAGGTGTGTTTGTGTCATTGGATGATCAATTAGGTTATTTTCGTCCACCCTAGGCTTATTCTTGTCCAATTAGAGTTTTTAACAAATCTTGTTCATCCAATAAGGTCATTTGTGTCATTGGATGATCAATTAGGTCATTTTCGTCCTCCCTAGGCATATTCTTGTCCAATTAGGGTTTTTAACCAATCTTGTGCATCCAATAGGTGTGTTTGTGTCATTGGATGATCAATTAGGTCATTTTCGTCCTCCCTAGGCTTATTCTTGTCCAATTAGGATTTTTAACCGATCTTGTGCATCCAAGAGGTGTGTTTGTGTCATTGGATGATCAATTAAGACATTTTCGTCCTCCCTAGGCATATTCTTGTCCAATTAGGGTTTTTAACCAATCTTGTGCATCCAATAGGTGTGTTTGTGTCATTGGATGATCAATTAGGTTATTTTCGTCCTCCCTAGGCTTATTCTTGTCCAATTAGGGTTTTTAACCAATCTTGTGCTTCCAATAAGTTGAGTTGTGTCATTGGATTAACATTTAGGTCATTTTCGTTCTCCCTAGGCTTATTCTTGTCCAATTAGGGTTTTTAACCAATCTTGTGCATCCAATAAGTTCATTTGTGTTACTGGATTAACATTTAGGTCATATTCTTCTTCCCTAGGCATATTCTTGTCCAATTAGGGTTTTTAACCAATCTTGTGCATCCAATAGGTGTGTTTGTGTCATTGGATGATCAATTAGGTCATTTTCGTCCTCCCTAGGCATATTCTTGTCCAATTAGGGTTTTTAACCAATCTTGTGCATCCAATAGGTGTGTTTGTGTCATTGGATGATCAATTAGGTCATTTTCGTCCTCCCTAGGCATATTCTTGTCCAATTAGGGTTTTTAACCAATCTTGTGCATCCAATAGGTGTGCTTGTGTCATTGGATGATCAATTAGGTCATTTTCGTCCTCCCTAGACTTATTCTTGCCCAATTAGGGTTTTTAACCGATCTTGTGCATCCAATAGGTGTGTTTTTGTCATTGGATGATCAATTAGGTCATTTTCGTCCTCCCTAGGCACATTCTTGTCCAATTAGGGTTTTTAACCAATCTTGTGCATCCAATAGGTGTGTTTGTGTCATTGGATGATCAATTAGGTCATTTTCGTCCTCCCTAGGCTTATTCTAGTCCAATTAGGGTTTTTAACCAATCTTGTGCATCCAATAAGTTGAGTTGTGTCATTGGATTAACATTTAGGTCATTTTCGTCCTCCCTAGGCTTATTCTAGTCCAATTAGGGTTTTTAACCAATCTTGTGCATCCAATAGGTGTGTTTGTGTCGTTGGATGATCAATTAGGTCATTTTCGTCCTCCCTTGGCTTATTCTTGTCCAATTAGGGTTTTTAACCAATCTTGTGCATCTAATAGGTGTGTTTGTGTCATTGGATGAACAATTAGGTCATTTTCGTCCTCCATAGGCTTATTCTTGTCCAATTACGGTTTTTAACCAATCTTGTGCATCCGATAAGTTTTTTTGTGTCATTGAATTAATATTTAGGTCATTTTCGTCCTCCCTAGGCATATTCTTGTCCAATTAGGGTTTTTAACCAATCTTGTGCATCCAATAGGTGTGTTTGTGTCATTGGATGATCAATTAGGTCATTTTCGTCCTCCCTAGGCATATTCTTGTCCAATTAGGGTTTTTAACCAATCTTGTGCATCCAATAGGTGTGTTTGTGTCATTGGATGATCAATTAGGTCATTTTCGTCCTCCCTAGGCTTATTCTTGTCCAATTAGGGTTTTTAACCAATCTTGTGCTTCCAATAGGTGTGTTTGTGTCATTGGATGATCAATTAGGTCATTCTCGTCCTCTCTAGGCTTATTAATGTCCAATTAGGGTTTTTAACCAATCTTGTGCATCCAATGAGTTTGTTTGTGTCAATGAATTAATATTTAGATCATTTTCGTCCTCCCTAGGCATATTCTTGTCCAATTAGGGTTTCTAACCAATCTTGTGCATCCAATAGGTGTGTTTGTGTCATTGGATGATCAATTAGGTCATTTTCGTCCTCCCTAGGCTTATTCTTGTCCAATTAGGGTTTTTAACCAATCTTGTGCATCTAATAGGTGTGTTTGAGTCATTGGGTGATCAATTAGGTCATTTTCGTCCTCCCTAGGCTTATTCTTGTCCAATTAGGGTTTTTAACCAATCTTGTGCATCCGATAAGTTCGTTTGTGTCATTGAATTAATATTTAGGTCATTTTCGTCCTCCCTAGGCATATTCTTGTCCAATTAGGGTTTTTAACCAATCTTGTGCATCCAATAGGTGTGTTTGTGTCATTGGATGATCAATTAGGTCATTTTCGTCCTCCCTAGGCATATTCTTGTCCAATTAGGGTTTTTAACCAATCTTGTGCATCCAATAGGTGTGTTTGTGTCATTGGATGATCAATTAGGTCATTTTCGTCCTCCCTAGGCATATTCTTATCCAATTAGGGTATTTAACCAATCTTGTGCATCCAATAGGTGTGTTTGTGTCATTGGATGATCATTTAGGTCATTTTCGTCCTTTTTATGCTTATTCTTGTCCAATTAGGGTTTTTAACAAATCTTGTGTATCCAATAAGTTCATTTGTGTCATTGGATGATCAATTAGGTCATTTTCGTCCTCCCTAGGCTTATTCTTGTCCAATTAGGGTTTTTAACCAATCTTGTGTTTCCCATAGGTGTGTTTGTGTCATTGGATGATCAATTAGGTCATTTTCGTCCTCCCTAGGCTTATTCTTGTCCAATTAGGGTTTTTAACCAATCTTGTGCATCCAATAGGTGTGTTTGTGTCATTGGATGATCAGTTAGGTCATTTTCGTCCTCCCTAGGCATATTCTGGTCCAATTAGGGTTTTTAACCAATCTTGTGCATCCAATAGGTGTGTTTGTGTCATTGGATGATCAATTAGGTCATTTTCGTCCTCCCTAGGCATATTCTTGTCCAATTAGGGTTTTTAACCAATCTTGTGCATCCAATAAGTGTTTTTGTGTCATTGGATGATCAATTAGGTCATTTTCGTCCTCCCTAGGCATATTCTTGTCCAATTAGGGTTTTTAACCAATCTTGTGCATCCAATAGGTGTGTTTGTGTCATTGGATGATCAATTAGGTCATTTTCGTCCTCCCTAGGCTTATTCTTGTCCAATTAGGGTTTTTAACCAATCTTGTGCATCCGATAAGTTTATTTGTGTCATTGAATTAATATTTAGGTCATTTTTGTCCTCCCTAGGCATATTCTTGTCCAATTAGGGTTTTTAACCAATCTTGTGCATCCAATAGGTGTGTTTGTGTCATTGGATGATCAATTAGGTCATTTTCGTCCTCCCTAGGCATATTCTTGTCCAATTAGGGTTTTTAACCAATCTTGTGCATCCAATAGGTGTGTTTGTGTCATTGGATGATCAATTAGGTCATTTTCGTCCTCCCTAGGCTTATTCTTGTCCATTTAGGGTTTTTAACCAATCTTGTGCATCCTATAGGTGTGTTTGTGTCATTGGATGATCAATTAGGTCATTTTCGTCCTCCCTAGGCTTATTCTTGTCCAATTAGGGTTTTTAACCAATCTTGTGCATCCAATAGGTGTGTTTGTGTCATTGGATGATCAATTAGGTCATTTTCGTCCTCCCTAGGCTTATTCTTTTCCAATTAGAGTTTTTAACCAATCTTGTGCATCCAATAACTTTGCTTGTGTCATTGAATTAATATTTAGGTCATTTTCGTCCTCCCTAGGCATATTCTTGTCCAATTAGGGTTTTTAACTAATCTTGTGCATCCAATAGGTGTGTTTGTGGCAATGGATGATCAATTACGTCATTTTCGTCCTCCCTAGGCATATTCTTGTCCAATTAGGGTTTTTAACCAATCTTGTGCATCCAATAGGTGTGTTTGTGTCATTGGATGATCAATTAGGTCATTTTCGTCCTCCCTAGGCTTATTCTTGTCCAATTAGGGTTTTTAACCAATCTTGTGCATCCAATAGGTGTGTTTGTGTCATTGGATGATCAATTAGGGGATTTTCGTCCTCCCTAGGCATATTCTTGTCCAATTAGGGTTTTTAACCAATCTTGTGCATCCAATAGGTGTGTTTGTGTCATTGGATGATCAATTAGGTCATTTTCGTCCTCCCTAGGCATATTCTTGTCCAATTAGGGTTTTTAACCAATCTTGTGCATCCAATAGGTGTGTTTGTGTCATTGGATGATCAATTAGGTCATTTTCGTCCTCCCTAGGCATATTCTTGTCCAATTAGGGTTTTTAACCAATCTTGTGCATCCAATAGGTGTGTTTGTGTCATTGGATGATCAATTAGGTTATTTTCTTCCTCCCTATGCATATTCTTGTCCAATTAGGGTTTTTAACTAATCGTGTGCATCCGATAAGTTCATTTGTGTCATTGGATGATCAATTAGGTCATTTTCGTCCTCCCTAGGCATATTCTTGTCCAATTAGGGTTTTTAACCAATCTTGTGCATCCAATAGGTGTGTTTGTGTCATTGGATGATCAATTAGGTCATTTTCGTCCTCCCTAGGCATATTCTTGTCCAATTAGGGTTTTTAACCAATCTTGTGCATCCAATAGGTGTGTTTGTGTCATTGGATGATCAATTAGGTCATTTTCGTCCTCCCTAGGCTTATTCTTGTCCAATTAGGGTTTTTAACCAATCTTGTGCATCCAATAGGTATGTTTGTGTCATTGGATAATCAATTAGGTCATTTTCGTCCTCCATAGGCTTATTCTTGTCCAATTAGGGTTTTTAACCAATCTTGTGCATCCAATAAGTTGAGTTGTGTCATTGGATTAACATTTAGGTCATTTTCGTCCTCCCTAGGCTTATTCTTGTCCAATTAGGGTTTTTAACCAATCTTGTGCATCTAGTAAGTTCATTTGTGTCATTGGTTTATCATTTAGGTCATTTTCGTCCTCCCTAGGCATATTCTTGTCCAATTAGGGTTTTTAACCAATCTTGTGCATCCAATAGGTGTGTTTGTGTCATTGGATGATCAATTAGGTTATTTTCGTCCTCCCTAGGCTTATTCTTGTCCAATTAGGGTTTTTAACCAATCTTGTGCATCCAATAAGTTGAGTTGTGTCATTGGATTAACATTTAGGTCATTTTCGTCATCCCTAGGCTTATTCTTGTCCAATTAGGGTTTTTAACCAATCTTGTGCATCCAATAGGTGTGTTTGTGTCATTGGATGATCAACTAGGTCATTTTCGTCCTCCTTAGGCTTATTCTTGTCCAATTCGAGTTTTTAACCAATCTTGTGCATCCAATAAGTTCATTTGTGTCATTGGATTAACAGTTAAGTCATTTTCGCCCTACCTAGGCATATTCTTGTCCCATTAGGGTTTTTAACCAATCTTGTGCATTCAATAGGTGTATATGTGTCATTGGATGATCAATTAGGTTATTTTCGTCCTCCCTAGGCTTATTCTTGTCCAATTAGGGTTTTTAACCAATCTTGTGCATCCAATAAGTTGAGTTGTGTCATTGGATTAACATTTAGGTCATTTTCGTCATCCCTAGGCTTATTCTTGTTCAATTAGGGTTTTTAACCAATCTTGTGCATCCAATAGGTGTGTTTGTGTCATTGGATGATCAATTAGGTCATTTTCGTCCTCCCTAGGCTTATTCTTGTCCAATTAGGGTTTTTAACCAATCTTGTGCATCCAATTAGTTGAGTTGTGTAATTGGAATAACATTTAGGTCATTTTCGTCCTCCCTAGGCTTATTCTTGTCCAATTAGGGTTTTTAACCAATCTTGTGCATCCAATAGGTGTATATGTGTCATTGGATTATCAATTAGGTTATTTTCGTCCTCCCAAGGCTTATTCTTGTCCAATTAGGGTTTTTAACCAATCTTGTGCATCCAATAAGTTGAGTTGTGTCATTGGATTAACATTTAGGTCATTTTCGTCATCCCTAGGCTTATTCTTGTCGAATTAGGGTTTTTAACCAATCTTGTGAATCCAATAGGTGTGTTTGTGTCATTGGATGATCAATTAGGTCATTTTCGTCCTCCCTAGGCTTATTCTTCTCCAATTAGGGTTTTTAACCAATCTTGTGCATCCAATAAGTTGAGTTGTGTCATTGGATTAACATTTAGGTCATTTTCGTCCTCCCTAGGCTTATTCTTGTCCAATTAGGGTTTTTAACCAATCTTGTGCATCCAATAAGTTCATTTGTGTCATTGGATTGACATTTAGGTCATTTTCGTCCTCCCTAGGCATATTCTTGTCCAATTAGGGTTTTTAACCAATCTTGTGCATCCAATAGGTTTATTTGTGACATTGGATGATCAATTAGGTTATTTTCGTCCTCCCTTGGCTTCTTCTTGTCCAATTAGGGTTTTTAACCAATCTTGTGCATCCAATAGGTGTGTTTGTGTCATTGGATGATCAATTAGGTCATTTTCGTCCTCCCTAGGCATAGTCTTGTCCAATTAGGGTTTGTAACCAATCTTGTGCATCCAATAAGTTTGTCTGTTTCATTGAATTAATATTTAGGTCATTTTCGTCCTCCCTAGGCATATTCTTGTCCAATTAGGGTTTTTAACCAATCTTGTGCATCCAATAGGTGTGTTTGTGTCATTGGATGATCAATTAGGTGATTTTCGTCCTCCCTAGGCTTATTCTTGTCCAATTAGGGTTTTTAACCAATCTTTTGCATCCAATAGGTGTGTTTGTGTCATTGGATGACCAATTAGGTCATTTTCGTCCTCCTTAGGCATATTCTTGTCCAATTAGGGTTTTTAACCAATCTTGTGCATCCAATAGGTGTGTTTGTGTCATTGGATGATCAATTAGGTCATTTTCGTCCTCCCTAGGCTTATTCTTGTCCAATTAGTGTTTTTAACCAATATTGTGCATCCAATAACTTTGTTTGTGTCATTGAATTAATATTTAGGTCATTTTCGTCCTCCCTAGGCATATTCTTGTCCAATTAGGGTTTTTAACCAATCTTGTGCATCCAATAGGTGTGTTTGTGTCATTGGATGATCAATTAGGTCATTTTCGTCCTCCCTAGGCATATTCTTGTCCAATTAGGGTTTTTAACCAATCTTGTGCATCCAATAGGTGTGTTTGTGTCATTGGATGATCAATTAGGTCATTTTCGTCCTCCCTAGGCATATTCTTATCCAATTAGGGTATTGAACCAATCTTGTGCATCCAATAGGTGTGTTTGTGTCATTGGATGATCAATTAGGTCATTTTCGTCCTTTTTATACTTATTCTTGTCCAATTAGGGTTTTTAACCAATCTTGTGCATCCAATAAGTTCATTTGTGTCATTGGATGATCAATTAGGTCATTTTCGTCCTCCCTAGGCTTATTCTTGTCCAATTAGGGTTTTTAACCAATCTTGTACGTCTAATAAGTTCATTTGTGTTATTGGATTAACATTTAGGTCATTTTCGTCCTCCCTAGGCATATTCTTGTCCAATTAGGGTTTTTAACCAATATTGTGCATCCAATAGGTGTGTTTGTGTCATTGGATGATCAATTAGGTCATTTTCGTCCTCCCTAGGCTTATTCTTGTCCAATTAGGGTTTTTAACCAATCTTGTGCATCCAATAAGTTGAGTTGTGTCATTGGATTAACATTTAGGTCATTTTCATCCACCCTAGGCATATTCTTGTCCAATTAGGGTTTTTAACCAATCTTGTGCATCCAATAAGTTCATTTGTGTCATTGGATGATCAATTAGGTCATTTTCGTCCTCCCTAGGCATATTCTTGTCCAACTAGGGTTTTTAACCAATCTTGTACATCTAATAAGTTCATTTGTGTCATTGGATTAACATTTAGGTCATTTTCGTCCTCCCTATGCATATTCTTGTCCAATTAGGGTTTTTAACCAATCTTGTGCATCCAATAGGTGTGTTTGTGTCATTGGATGATCAATTAGGTCATTTTCGTCCTCCATAGGCATATTCTTGTCCAATTAGGGTTTTTAACCAATCTTGTGCATCCAATAGGTGTGTTTGTGTCATTGGATGATCAATTAGGTCATTTTCGTCCTCCCTAGGCATATTCTTCTCCAATTAGGGTTTTTAACCAATCTTGTGCATCCAATAGGTGTGTTTGTGTCGTTGGATGATCAATTAGGTCATTTTCGTCCTCCCTAGGCTTATTCTTGTCCAATTAGGGTTTTTAACCAATCTTGTGCATCCAATAAGTTGAGTTGTGTCATTGGATTAACATTTAGGTCATTTTCGTTCTCCCTAGGCTTATTCTTGTCCAATTAGGCTTTTTAACCAATCTTGTGCATCCAATATGTTCATTTGTGTCATTGGATGAACAATTAGGTCATTTTTGTCCTCCCTAGACTTATTCTTGTCCGATTAGGGTTTTTAACCAATCTTGTGCATCCAATAACTTTGTTTGTGTCATTGAATTAATATTTAGGTCATTTTCGTCCTCCCTAGGCATGTTCTTGTCCAATTAGGGTTTTTAACCAATCTTGTGCATCCAATAGGTGTGTTTGTGTCATTGGATGATCAATTAGGTCATTTTCGTCCTCCCTAGGCATATTCTTGTCCAATTAGGGTTTTTAACCAATCTTGTGCATCCAATAGGTGTGTTTGTGTCATTGGATGATCAATTAGGTCATTTTCGTCCTCCCTAGGCATATTCTTATCCAATTAGGGTTTTTAACCAATCTTGTGCATCCAATAAGTTGAGTTGTGTCATTGGATTAACATTTAGGTCATTTTCGTCCTCCCTAGGCTTATTCTTGTCCAATTAGGGTTTTTAACCAATCTTGTGCATCCAATAAGTTTGTTTGTGTCATTGAATTAATATTTATGTCATTTTCGTCCTCCCTAGGCATATTCTTGTCCAATTAGGGTTTTTAACCAATCTTGTGCATCCAATAGGTGTGTTTGTGTCATTGGATGATCAATTAGGTCATTTTCGTCCTCCCTAGGCATATTCTTGTCCAATTAGGGTTTTTAACCAATCTTGTGCATCCAATAGGTGTGTTTGTGTCATTGGATGATCAATTTGGTCATTTTCGTCCTCTCTAGGCTTATTCTTGTCCAATTAGGGTTTTTAACCAATCTTGTGCATCCAATAAGTTCATTTGTGTCATTGGATTAACATTTAGGTCATTTTCGTCCTCCCTAGGCATATTCTTGTCCAATTAGGGTTTTTAACCAATCTTGTGCATCCAATAGGTGTGTTTGTGGTAATGGATGATCAATTAGGTCATTTTCGTCCTCCCTAGGCTTATTCTTGTCCAATTTGGGTTTTTAACCAATCTTGGGCATCCAATAGGTGTGTTTGTGTCATTGGAAGATCAATTAGGTCATTTTCGTCCTCCCTAGGCTTATTCTTGTCCAATTAGAGTTTTTAACCTATCTTGTGCATCCAATAAGTTTGTTTGTTTCATTGAATTAATATTTAGGTCATTTTCGTCCTCCCTAGGCATATTCTAGTCCAATTAGGGTTTTAAACGAATCTTGTGCATCCAATAAGTTGAGTTGTGTCATTGGATTAACATTTAGGTCATTTTCGTCATCCCTAGGCTTATTCTTGTCCAATTAGGGTTTTTAACCAATCTTGTGCATCCAATAGGTGTGTTTGTGTCATTGGATGATCAATTAGGTCATTTTCGTCCTCCCTAGGCTTATTCTTGTCCAATTAGGGTTTTTAACCAATCTTGTGCATCCAATAAGTTGAGTTGTGTCATTGGATTAACATTTAGGTAATTTTCGTTCTCCCTAGGCTTATTCTTGTCCAATTAAGGTTTTTAATCAATCTTGTGCATCCAATAAGTTCATTTGTGTTATTGGATTAACATTTAAGTCATATTCGTCCTTCCTAGGCATATTCTTGTCCAATTAGGGTTTTTAACCAATCTTGTGCATCCAATAGGTGTGTTTGTGTAATTGGATGATCAATTAGGTCATTTTCGTCCTCCCTAGGCATATTCTTGTCCAGTTAGGGTTTTTAACCAATCTTGTGCATCCAATAGGTGTGTTTGTGTCATTGGATGATCAATTAGGTCATTTTCGTCCTCCCTAGGCTTATTCTTGTCCAATTAGGGTTTTTAACCAATCTTATGCATCCAATAAGTTTGTTTGTGTCATTGAATTAATATTTAGGTCATTTTCGTCCTCCCTAGGCATATTCTTGTCCAATTAGGGTTTGTAACCAATCTTGTGCATCCAATAGGTGTGTTTGTGTCATTGGATGATCAATTAGGTCATTTTCGTCCTCCCTAGGCATATTCTTGTCCAATTAGGGTTTTTAACCAATCTTGTGCATCCAATAGGTGTGTTTGTGTCATTGGATGATCAATTAGGTCATTTTCGTCCTCCCTAGGCATATTATTGTCCAATTAGGGTTTTTAACCAATCTTCTGCATCCAACAGGTGTGTTTGTGTCATTGGATGATCAATTAGGTCATTTTCGTCCTCCCTAGGCATATTCTTGTCCAATTAGGGTTTTTAACCAATCTTGTGCATCCAATAGGTGTGTTTGTGTCATTGGATGATCAATTAGGTCATTTTCGTCCTCCCTAGGCATATTCTTGTCCAATTAGGGTTTTTAACCAATCTTGTGCATCCAATAGGTGTGTTTGTGTCATTGGATGATCAATTAGGTTATTTTCTTCCTCCCTATGCATATTCTTGTCCAATTAGGGTTTTTAACTAATCGTGTGCATCCGATAAGTTCATTTGTGTCATTGGATGATCAATTAGGTCATTTTCGTCCTCCCTAGGCATATTCTTGTCCAATTAGGGTTTTTAACCAATCTTGTGCATCCAATAGGTGTGTTTGTGTCATTGGATGATCAATTAGGTCATTTTCGTCCTCCCTAGGCATATTCTTGTCCAATTAGGGTTTTTAACCAATCTTGTGCATCCAATAGGTGTGTTTGTGTCATTGGATGATCAATTAGGTCATTTACGTCCTCCCTAGGCCTATTCTTGTCAAATTAGGGTTTTTAACCAATCTTGTGCATCCAATAACTTTGTTTGTGTAATTGAATTAATATTTAGGTCATTTTCGTCCTCCCTAGGCATATTCTTGTCCAATTAGGGTTTTTAACCAATCTTGTGCATCCAATAGGTGTGTTTGTGTCATTGGATGATCAATTAGGTCATTTTCGTCCTCCCTAGGCATATTCTTGTCCAATTAGGGTTTTTAACCAATCTTGTGCATCCAATAGGTGTGTTTGTGTCATTGGATGATCAATTAGGTCATTTTCGTCCTCCCTAGGCTTATTCTTGTCCAATTAGGATTTTTAACCGATCTTGTGCATCCAATAGGTGTGTTTGTGTCATTGGATGATAAATTAAGACATTTTCGTCCTCCCTAGGCATATTCTTGTCCAATTAGGGTTTTTAACCAATCTTGAGCATCCAATAGGTGTGTTTGTGTCATTGGATGATCAATTAGGTCATTTTCGTCCTCCCTAGGCATATTCTTGTCCAATTAGGGTTTTTAACCAATCTTGTGCATCCAATAGGTGTGTTTGTGTCATTGGATGATCAATTAGGTCATTTTCGTCCTCCCTAGGCATATTCTTGTCCAATTAGGGTTTTTAACCAATCTTGTGCATCCAATAGGTGTGTTTGTGTCATTGGATGATCAATTAAGTCATTTTCGTACTCCCTAGGCTTATTCTTGTCCAATTAGGGTTTTTAACCAATCTTGTGCATCCTATAAGTTCAGTTGTGTCATTGGATTAACATTTAGGTCATATCCGTGTTGGTACCAGTAACCTCTGTTAAATGAAAATTATGCGGAAGATTACCTATTTTTAGAGATATGCGCAGCAGTTTAACAAATCGTACATTTATTAAACACAGCATCAGAATAAGGTCCCAAAACTACAATACAAATGAATGCACAAAGTATATGGATCAAAGAATATATTGAGAGATGCACCAGTTACGTTTATTGTTCAAGATATTGATTCACTTACAATCATGCTGGAAACAGTCTTTCATGTAGTATCAAAGTATGCAGAAAGATATTCAAGCATTCAATCAATATCAGACAAATACACACTGCAGAAATTAAAAAGAGATAAGGGTAAGAAAGATTGTACGCAGTGATTTATACTGGTTCAGCCGTTGTTGAACGACCTACATCCAGTCCCAAGATCAAATCCAATCTTGGCCTTTCCAATAGAATATCTCAGAATCCGTTTACAGATGTTCCAGCTCCTCGCCTATCAATCTAAAACGATTCTTCTTATTCTATTCTTATCTCCCTGAATCCCAGAGTTTATCTCCCATAAACTCTTCCAAGATTACAGTCAAGTTTCTTCTTGATGAGACCTCTCAATCACAGAAGATAACTACCAGTTAAGACTGGATTTCTCAATGTTATTTGTTTCAAGAATTTGTTTACAGATGTATCTAATCAGAAATTACACATAGATTTCTTCAGCAGTCTTCTTCTCTAAAGTTGTTTCTCCAGCAATCTTTCTCAGTTCTTGTGGATCATGAAAGATGAATCTTCATGACTGAAAAAGTAATGTTCAAAGTTATTTCACAGTGAGAAACAAAGATATCAGAAAGTTATGTGTACGTTGTTGTATATTCGAAGAAGAGACTGAAAAACAGTTTATATAGTTTCTTGATTTCGCGAGTCTTGTTTTTCTTGAATCTTGAAACTGTACATTCTAATCGATTTACTCAATCGATTATTTTAAGTAGTTCTTCAAACTTTGATGACAGTATATAATTAAATCGATTTGCAGAATCGACTTGATGTGTTTTGTTCAAACAACGAGATCAAAACCATCGATGTGCTTAATCGATTTTACCATTCAGTCATCTCTGTTTATAAAACTTTTATGTCAATCGATTGTGCCAATCGATTGTGGATTTTAAGTCTGAAGTACTTTTCATCAATTGGGTTATTCAATCGATTTACCAAGTCAATTGATACCAACTTTTATTACACAGATGTATATAAACAGATTGTAGTAATCGATTGTGTATGTTCCAGACCTAAGTTATTTTGAAACTTGTTTTAGTGAATCGATTGGCCTAATCGATTTAGTAAACAGGTTTGGCTCTGGGACATTAACAATCGATTGTTTCAATCGATGTAGACAAAAACAAAATTAAAGATGTGATTATTTCAATCGATTTGCCAAATCGATTGCCTGCAAAACGTGCTACTGACTTGCACATTTTAATTTCAGTAAGAATGTCAATCGATTTGTCTAATCGATTTAAACAATCAGTTTAGTCTTAGTGATTCACTCAATCGATGTGCCTAATCGATTTGTGGCAAACTGGCTCTCTGACTTGTACAATTTATTTTCCAATATGTGTACCAATCGATTTGGAGAATCGATTGATAGCCCGTTTGATTTCTTTAAGGATGTACAAATCGATTGTGCTAATCGATTGGGTAACACCAAACTTTGTAAACTTATTCAACCCTGTTATAGAATCGATTGTACTAATCGATGTGCTCATGGATCATCAAGATTTTGTTGATTCCTTGAGTTCCAAGAAATTGTCTCGAGTATGTAGGATTGAATTTGTTGTTCCTGAAATTTTTCTCAGTTGACAATGTTAGATGTATTTCAAATTGGATGCTTGTCAATAACATCAAAAACGAACATATGTCTAACATTGTGCATCCAATAGGTGTGTTTGTGTCATTGGATGATTAATTAGGTCATTTTCGTACTCCCTAGGCATATTCTTGTCCAATTAGGGTTTTTAACCAATCTTGTGCATCCAATAGGTGTGTTTGTGTCATTGGATGATCAATTAGGTCATTTTCGTCCTCCCTAGGCTTATTCTTGTCCAATTAGGGTTTTTAACCGATCTTGTGCATCCAATAGTTGTGTTTGTGTCATTGGATGATCAATTAGGTCATTTTCGTCCTCCCTAGGCATATTCTTGTCCAATTAGGGTTTTTAACCAATCTTGTGCATCCAATAGGTGTGTTTGTGTCATTGGATGATCAATTAGGTCATTTTCGTCCTCCCTAGGCATATTCTTGTCCAATTAGGGTTTTTAACGAATCTTGTGCATCCAATAGATGTGTTTGTTTCATTGGATGATCAATTGGGTCATTTTCGTCCTCCCTAGGCTTATTCTTGTCCAATTAGGGTTTTTAACCAATCTTGTGCATCCAATAGGTGTGTTTGTGTTATTGGATGATCAATTAGGTCATTTACGTCCTCCCTAGGCTTATTCTTGTCCAATTAGGGTTTTTAACCAATCTTGTGCATCCAATAACTTTGTTTGTGTCATTGAATTAATATTTAGGTCATTTTCGTCCTCCCTAGGCATATTCTTGTCCAATTAGGGTTTTTAACCAATCTTGTGCATCCAATAGGTGTGTTTGTGTCATTGGATGATCAATTAGGTCATTTTCGTCCTCCCTAGGCTTATTCTTGTCCAATTAGGGTTTTTAACCAATCTTGTTCATCCAATAGGTGTGTTTGTGTCAATGGATGATCAATTAGGTCGTTTTCGTCGTCCCTAGGCTTATTCATGTCCAATTAGGGTTTTTAACCAATCTTGTGCATCCAATAGGTGTGTTTGTGTCATTGGATGATCAATTAGGTCATTTTCGTCCTACCTAGACTTATTCTTGTCAAATTAGGGTTTTTAATCAATCTTGTGCATCCAATAACTTTGTTTGTGTCATTGAATTAATATTTAGGTCATTTTCGTCCTCCCTAGGCATATTCTTGTCCAATTAGGGTTTTTAACCAATCTTGTGCATCCAATAGGTGTGTTTGTGTCATTGGATGATCAATTAGGTCATTTTCGTCCTCCCTAGGCTTATTCTTGTCCAATTAGGGTTTTTAACCAATCTTGTGCATCCGATAAGTTTGTTTGTGTCATTGAATTAATATATAGGTAATTTTCGTCCTCCCTAGGCATATTCTTGTCCAATTAGGGTTTTTAACCAATCTTGTGCATCCAATAGGTGTGTTTGTGTCATTGGATGATCAATTAGGTCATTTTCGTCCTCCCTAGGCTTATTCTTGTCCAATTAGGGTTTTTAACCAATCTTGTGCATCCAATAAGTTGAGTTGTGTCATTGGATTAACATTTAGGTCATTTTCGTCCTCCCTAGGCTTATTCTTGTCCAATTAGGGTTTTTAACCAATCTTGTGCATCCAATAACTTTGTTTGTGTCCTTGAATTAATATTTAGGTCATTTTCGTCATCCCTAGGCATATTCTTGTCAAATTAGGGTTTTTAACCAATCTTGTGCATCCAATAGGTGTGTCTGTGTCATTGGATGATCAATTAGGTCATTTTCGTCCTCCCTAGGCATATTCTTGTCCAATTAGGGTTTTTAACCAATCTTGTGCATCCAATAGGTGTGTTTGTGTCATTGGATGATCAATTAGGTCATTTTCGTCCTCCCTAGGCTTATTCTTGTCCAATTAGGGTTTTTAACCAATCTTGTGCATCCAATAAGTTGAGTTGTGTCATTGGATTAACATTTAGGTCATTTTCGTCCTCCCTAGGCTTATTCTTGTCCAATTAGGGTTTTTAACCAATCTTGTGCATCTAGTAAGTTCATTTGTGTCATTGGTTTATCATTTAGGTCATTTTCGTCCTCCCTAGGCATATTCTTGTCCAATTAGGGTTTTTAACCAATCTTGTGCATCCAATAGGTGTGTTTGTGTCATTGGATGATCAATTAGGTTATTTTCGTCCTCCCTAGGCTTATTCTTGTCCAATTAGGGTTTTTAACCAATCTTGTGCATCCAATAAGTTGAGTTGTGTCATTGGATTAACATTTAGGTCATTTTCGTCATCCCTAGGCTTATTCTTGTCCAATTAGGGTTTTTAACCAATCTTGTGCATCCAATAGGTGTGTTTGTGTCATTGGATGATCAACTAGGTCATTTTCGTCCTCCTTAGGCTTATTCTTGTCCAATTCGAGTTTTTAACCAATCTTGTGCATCCAATAAGTTCATTTGTGTCATTGGATTAACAGTTAAGTCATTTTCGCCCTACCTAGGCATATTCTTGTCCCATTAGGGTTTTTAACCAATCTTGTGCATTCAATAGGTGTATATGTGTCATTGGATGATCAATTAGGTTATTTTCGTCCTCCCTAGGCTTATTCTTGTCCAATTAGGGTTTTTAACCAATCTTGTGCATCCAATAAGTTGAGTTGTGTCATTGGATTAACATTTAGGTCATTTTCGTCATCCCTAGGCTTATTCTTGTCCAATTAGGGTTTTTAACCAATCTTGTGCATCCAATAGGTGTGTTTGTGTCATTGGATGATCAATTAGGTCATTTTCGTCCTCCCTAGGCTTATTCTTGTCCAATTAGGGTTTTTAACCAATCTTGTGCATCCAATTAGTTGAGTTGTGTCATTGGATTAACATTTAGGTAATTTTCGTCCTCCCTAGGCTTATTCTTGTCCAATTAGAGTTTTTAACCAATCTTGTGCATCCAATAAGTTCATTTGTGTCATTGGATTAACAGTTAGGTCATTTTCGCCCTACCTAGGCATATTCTTGTCCAATTAGGGTTTTTAACCAATCATGTGCATCCAATAGGTGTATATGTGTCATTGGATGATCAATTAGGTTATTTTCGTCCTCCCAAGGCTTATTCTTGTCCAATTAGGGTTTTTAACCAATCTTGTGCATCCAATAAGTTGAGTTGTGTCATTGGATTAACATTTAGGTCATTTTCGTCATCCCTAGGCTTATTCTTGTCGAATTAGGGTTTTTAACCAATCTTGTGAATCCAATAGGTGTGTTTGTGTCATTGGATGATCAATTAGGTCATTTTCGTCCTCCCTAGGCTTATTCTTCTCCAATTAGGGTTTTTAACCAATCTTGTGCATCCAATAAGTTGAGTTGTGTCATTGGATTAACA
>JBBPBR010001088.1:0-20103 GCA_037974775.1 Cicer pinnatifidum
TGGATGCACAAGATTGGTTAAAAACCCTAATTGGACAAGAATAAGCCTAGGGAGGACGAAAATGACCTAAATGTTAATCCAATGACACAACTCAACTTATTGGATGCACAAGATTGGTTAAAAACCCTAATTGGAGAAGAATAAGCCTAGGGAGGACGAAAATGACCTAATTGATCATCCAATGACACAAACACACCTAATGGATTCACAAGATTGGTTAAAAACCCTAATTCGACAAGAATAAGCCTAGGGATGACGAAAATGACCTAAATGTTAATCCAATGACACAACTCAACTTATTGGATGCACAAGATTGGTTAAAAACCCTAATTGGACAAGAATAAGTCTTGGGAGGACGAAAATAACCTAATTGATAATCCAATGACACATATACACCTATTGGATGCACAAGATTGGTTAAAAACCCTAATTGGACAAGAATATGCCTAGGTAGGGCGAAAATGACCTAACTGTTAATCCAATGACACAAATGAACTTATTGGATGCACAAGATTGGTTAAAAACTCTAATTGGACAAGAATAAGCCTAGGGAGGACGAAAATGACCTAAATGTTAATCCAATGACACAACTCAACTAATTGGATGCACAAGATTGGTCAAAAACCCTAATTGGACAAGAATAAGCCTAGGGAGGACGAAAATGACCTAATTGATCATCCAATGACACAAACACACCTATTGGATGCACAAGATTGGTTAAAAACCCTAATTGGATAAGAATAAGCCTAGGGATGACGAAAATGACCTAAATGTTTATCCAATGACACAACTCAACTTATTGGATGCACAAGATTGGTTAAAAACCCTAATTGGACAAGAATAAGCCTAGGGAGGACGGAAATGACCTAATTGATCATCCAATGACACAAACACACCTATTGGATGCACAAGATTGGTTAAAAACCCTAATTGGACAAGAATATGCCTAGGGAGGACGAAAATGACCTAATTGATCATTCAATGACACAAACAAAGTTATTGGATGCACAAGATTGGTTAAAAACCCTAATTGGATAAGAATAAGCCTAGGGAGGACGAAAATGACCTAATTGATCATCCAATGACACAAGCACACCTATTGGATGCACAAGATTGGTTAAAAACCCTAATTGGACAAGAATAAGCCTAGGGAGGACGGAAATGACCTAATTGATCATCCAATGACACAAACACACCTATTGGATGCACAAGATTGGTTAAAAACCCTAATTGGACAAGAATATGCCTAGGGAGGACGAAAATGACATAATTGATCATCCAATGACACAAACACACCTATTGGATGCACAAGATTGGTTAAAAACCCTAATTGGACAAGAATATGCCAATGGTGGACGAAAATGACATAATTGATCATCCAATGACACAAACACAGCTATTGGATGCACAAGATTGGTTAAAAACCCTAATTGGACAAGAATAAGCCTAGGGAGGACGAAAATGACCTAATTGATCATCCAATGACACAAACACACCTATTGGATGCACAAGATTGGTTAAAAACCCTAATTGGACAAGAATATGCCTAGGGAGGACGAAAATGACCTAATTGATCATCCAATGACACAAACACACCTATTGGATGCACAAGATTGGTTAAAAACCCTAATTGGACAAGAATAAGCCTAGGGAGGACGAAAATGACCTAATTAATCATCCAATGACACAAACACACTTATTAGATGCACAAGATTGGTTAAAAACCCTAATTGGACAAGAATATGCCTAGGGAGGCCGAAAATGACCTAAATGTTAATCCAATGACACAAATGAACTTATTGGATGCACAAGATTGGTTAAAAACCCTAATTGGACAAGAATAAGCATAGGGAGGACGAAAAAGACTAAATGTTTATCCAATGACACAACTCAACTTATTGGATGCACAAGATTGGTTAAAAACCCTAATTGGACAAGAATAAGCCTATGGAGGACGAAAATGACCTAATTGATCATCCAATGACACAAACACACCTATTGGATGCACAAGATTGGTTAAAAACCCTAATTGGACAAGAATAAGCCTAGGGAGGACGAAAATGACCTAAATGTTAATCCAATGACACAACTCAAGTTATTGGATGCACAAGATTGATTAAAAACCCTAATCGAACAAGAATAAGCATAGAGAGGACGAAAATGACCTAATTGATCATCCAATGACACAAACACACCTATTGGATGCACAAGATTGGTTAAAAACCCTAATTGGACAAGAATATGCCTAGGGAGGACGAAAATGACCTAATTGATCATCCAATGACACAAACACACCTATTGGATGCACAAGATTGGTTAAAAACCCTAATTGGACAAGAATATGCCTAGGGAGGACGAAAATGACCTAATTGATCATCCAATGACACAAATGAACTTATCGGATGCACACGATTAGTTAAAAACCCTAATTGGACAAGAATATGCATAGGGAGGAAGAAAATAACCTAATTGATCATCCAATGACACAAACACACCTATTGGATGCACAAGATTGGTTAAAAACCCTAATTGGACAAGAATATGCCTAGGGAGGACGAAAATGACCTAATTGATCATCCAATGACACAAACACACCTATTGGATGCACAAGATTGGTTAAAAACCCTAATTGGACAAGAATATGCCTAGGGAGGACGAAAATGACCTAATTGATCATCCAATGACACAAACACACCTGTTGGATGCAGAAGATTGGTTAAAAACCCTAATTGGACAATAATATGCCTAGGGAGGACGAAAATGACCTAATTGATCATCCAATGACACAAACACACCTATTGGATGCACAAGATTGGTTAAAAACCCTAATTGGACAAGAATATGCCTAGGGAGGACGAAAATGACCTAATTGATCATCCAATGACACAAACACACCTATTGGATGCACAAGATTGGTTACAAACCCTAATTGGACAAGAATATGCCTAGGGAGGACGAAAATGACCTAAATATTAATTCAATGACACAAACAAACTTATTGGATGCATAAGATTGGTTAAAAACCCTAATTGGACAAGAATAAGCCTAGGGAGGACGAAAATGACCTAATTGATCATCCAATGACACAAACACACCTATTGGATGCACAAGATTGGTTAAAAATCCTAATTGGACAACAATATGTCTTGGGAGGACGAAAATAACCTAATTGATCATCCAATGACACAAACACACCTATTGGATGCACAAGATTGGTTAAAAACCCTAATTGGACAAGAATATGCCTAGGGAGGACGAAAATGACCTAATTGATCATCCAATGACACAAACACACCTATTGGATGCACAAGATTGGTTAAAAACCCAAATTGGACAAGAATAAGCCTAGGTAGGACGAAAATGACCTAATTGACTATCAAATGACACAAACACACCTATTGGATGCACAAGATTGGTTAAAAACCCTAATTGGACAAGAATATGCCTAGGGAGAACGAATATGACCTAATTGATCATCCAATGACACAAACACACCTATTGGATGCACAAGATTGGTTAAAAACCCTAATTGGACAAGAATATGCCTAGGGAGGACGAAAATGACCTAATTGATCATCCAATGACACAAACACACCTATTGGATGCACAAGATTGGTTAAAAACCCTAATTGGACAAGAATATGCCGGGGGAGGACGAAAATGACCTAAATGTTAATCCAATGACACAAATGAACTTATTGGATGCACAAGATTGGTTAAAAACCCTAATTGGACAAGAATATGCCTAGGGAGGACGAAAATGACCTAATTGATCATCGAATGACACAAACACACCTATTGGATGC
Source organism: Cicer pinnatifidum (assembly GCA_037974775.1). NCBI lineage: Eukaryota > Viridiplantae > Streptophyta > Magnoliopsida > Fabales > Fabaceae > Cicer > Cicer pinnatifidum. The sequence goes on from JBBPBR010001088.1 coordinate 3,807, forward strand.
AAAAGTTTGGTTAAAAACCCTAATTGGACAAGAATATGCCTAGGGAGGACGAATATGACCTAAATGTTAATCCAATAACACAAATGAACTTATTGGATGCACAAGATTGGTTAAAAACCCTAATTCGACAAGAATAAACCTAGGGAGAACGAAAATGACATAATTGATCATCCAATGACACAAACACACCTATTGGAAGCACAAGATTGGTTAAGAACCCTAATTGGACAAGAATATGTCTAGCGAGGACGAAAAAGACCTAATTGTTAATCCAATGACACAAATGAACTTATTGGATGCACAAGATTGGTTAAAAACCCTAATTGGACAAGAATAAGCCTAGGGAGGACGAAAATGACCTAATTGATCATCCAATGACACAAACACACCTATTGGATGCACAAGATTGGTTAAAAACCCTATTTGGACTAGAATATGCCTTGGGAGGACGAAAATGACCTAAATATTAATTCAATGACATAAACAAAGTTATTCGATGCACAAGATTGGTTAAAAACCCTTATTAGACAAGAATAAGCCTAGGGAGGACGAAAATGACCTAATTGATCATCCAATGACACAAACACACCTATTGGATGCACAAGATTGGTTAAAAACCCTAATTGGACAAGAATAAGCCTAGGGAGGACGAAAATGACCTAATTGATCATCCAATGACACAAACACACCTATTGGATGCACAAGATTGGTTTAGAACCCTAGTTGGACAAGAATATGCCTAGGGAGGGCGAAAATGATCTAATTGATCATCCAATGACACAAACACACCTATTGGATTCACAAGATTGGTTAAAAACCCTAATTGGACAAGAATATGCCTAGGGAGGACGAAAATGACCTAAATATTAATTCAATGACACAAACAAAGTTATTGGATGCACAAGACTGGTTAAAAACCCTAATTGGACAAGAATAAGCCTAGGGAGGACGAAAATGACCTAATTGATCATCCAATGACACAAACACACCTATTGGATGCACAAGATTGGTTAAAAACCCTAATTGGACAAGAATAAGCCTAGGGAGGACGAAAATGACCTAATTGATCATCCAATGATACAAACACACCTATTGGATGCACAAGATTGGTTAAAAACCCTAATTGGACAAGAATATGCCTAGGGAGGACGAAAATGACCTAATTGATCATCGAATGACACAAACACACCTATTGGATGCAAAAGTTTGGTTAAAAACCCTAATTGGACAAGAATATGCCTAGGGAGGACGAATATGACCTAAATGTTAATCCAATAATACAAATGAACTTATTGGATGCACAAGATTGGTTAAAAACCCTAATTCAACAAGAATAAGCCTAGGGAGAACGAAAATGACCTAATTGATCATCCAATGACACAAACACACCTATTGGAAGCACAAGATTGGTTAAGAACCCTAATTGGACAAGAATAAGCCTAAGGAGGACGAAAATGACCTAATTGATCATCCAATGACACAAATGAACTTATTGGATGCACAAGATTGGTTAAAAACCCTAATTGGACAAGAATAAGCCTAGGGAGGACGAAAATGACCTAATTGATCATCCAATGACACAAACACACCTATTGGATGCACAAGATTGGTTAAAAATCCTAATTGGACAACAATATGTCTTGGGAGGACGAAAATAACCTAATTGATCATCCAATGACACAAACACACCTATTGGATGCACAAGATTGGTTAAAAACCCTAATTGGACAAGAATATGCCTAGGGAGGACGAAAATGACCTAATTGATCATCGAATGACACAAATGACCTTATTGGATGCACAAGATTAGTTAAAAACCCTAATTGGACAAGAATAAGCCTAGGGAGGAAGAAAATAACCTAATTGATCATCCAATGACACAAACACACCTATTGGATGCACAAGATTGGTTAAAAACCCTAATTGGACAAGAATATGCCTAGGGAGGACGAAAATGACCTAAATATTAATTCAATGAAACAGACAAACTTATTGGATGCACAAGATTGGTTACAAACCCTAATTGGACAAGAATATGCCTAGGGAGGACAAAAATGACCTAATTGATCATCCAATGACACAAACACACCTATTGGATGCACAAGATTGGTTAAAAACCCTAATTGGACAAGAATATGCCTAGGGAGGACGAAAATGACCTAATTGATCATCCAATGACACAAACACACCTATTGGATGCACAAGATCAATTAAAAATCCTAATTGGACAAGAATAAGCCTAGGGAGGACGAAAATGACCTAATTGATCATCCAATGACTCAAACACACCTATTGGATGCACAAGATTGGTTAAAAACCCTAATTGGACAAGAATTTGCCTAGGGAGGACGAAAATGACCTAATTGATCATCCAATGACACAAATGACCTTATTGGATGCACAAGATTAGTTAAAAACCCTAATTGGACAAGAATAAGCCTAGGGAGGAAGAAAATAACCTAATTGATCATCCAATGACACAAACACACCTATTGGATGCACAAGATTGGTTAAAAACCCTAATTGGACAAGAATAAGCCTAGGGAGGACGAAAATGACCTAAATGTTAATCCAATGACACAACTCAACTTATTGGATGCACAAGATTGGTTAAAAACCCTAATTAGAGAAGAATAAGCCTAGGGAGGACGAAAATAACCTAATTGATCATCCAATGACACAAATAAACCTATTGGATGCACAAGATAGGTTAAAAACCCTAATTGGACAAGAATATGCCTAGGGAGGACGAAAATTACCTAAATGTTAATCCAATGACACAAATGAACTTATTGGATGCACAAGATTGGTTAAAAACCCTAATTGGACAAGAATAAGCCTAGGGAGGACGAAAATGACCTAAATGTTAATCCAATGACACAACTCAACTTATTGGATGCACAAGATTGGTTAAAAACCCTAATTGGACAAGAATAAGCCTAGGGAGGACGAAAATGACCTAATTGATCATCCAATCACACAAACACACCTATTGGATTCACAAGATTGGTTAAAAACCGTAATTGGACAAGACTAAGCCTAGGGAGGACGAAAATGACCTAATTGATCATCCAATGACACAAACACACCTATTGGATGCACAAGATTGGTTAAAAACCCTAATTGGACAAGAATATGCCTAGGGAGGACGAAAATGACCTAATTGATCATCCAATGACACAAACACACCTATTGGATGCACAAGATTGGTTAAAAACCCTAATTGGACAAGAATAAGCCTAGGGAGGAAGAAAATAACCTAATTGATCATCCAATGACACAAACACACCTATTGGATGCACAAGATTGGTTAAAAACCCTAATTGGACAAGAATATGCCTAGGGAGGACGAAAATGACCTAAATGTTAATCCAATGACATAAATGAACTTATTGGATGCACAAGATTGGTTAAAAACCCTAATTGGACAAGAATAAGCCTAGGGAGGACAAAAATGACCTAAATGTTAATCCAATGTCACAACTCAACTTATTGGATGCACAAGATTGGTTAAAAACCCTAATTGGACAAGAATAAACCTAGGGAGGACGAAAATGACCTAATAGATCATCCAATGACACAAACACACCTATTGGATGCACAAGATTGGTTAAAAACCCTAATTGGACAAGAATATGCCTAGGGAGGACGAAAATGACCTAATTGATCATCCAATGACACAAACACACCTATTGGATGCACAAGATTGGTTAAAAACCCTAATTGGACAAGAATATGCATAGGGACGACGAAAATGACCTAATTGATCATCCAATGACACAAACACACCTATTGGATGCACAAGATTGGTTAAAAACCCTAATTGGACAAGAATATGCCTAGGGAGGACGAAAATGACCTAATTGATCATCCAATGACACAAACACACCTATTGGATGCACAAGATTGGTTAAAAACCCTAATTGGACAAGAATATGCCTAGGGAGGACGAAAATGACCTAATTGATCATCCAATGACACAAATGAACTTATCGGATGCACACGATTAGTTAAAAACCCTAATTGGACAAGAATATGCATAGGGAGGAAGAAAATAACCTAATTGATCATCCAATGACACAAACACACCTATTGGATGCACAAGATTGGTTAAAAACCCTAATTGGACAAGAATATGCCTAGGGAGGACGAAAATGACCTAATTGATCATCCAATGACACAAACACACCTATTGGATGCACAAGATTGGTTAAAAACCCTAATTGGACAAGAATATGCCTAGGGAGGACGAAAATGACCTAATTGATCATCCAATGACACAAACACACCTATTGGATGCACAAGATTGGTTAAAAACCCTAATTGGACAAAAATAAGCGTAGGGAGAACGAAAATGACCTAAATATTAATCCAATGACACAACTCAACTTATTGGATGCACAAGATTGGTTAAAAACCCTAATTGGACAAGAATAAGCCTAGGGAGGACGAAAATGACCTAATTGATCATCCAATGACACAAACACACCTATTGGATGCACAAGATTGGTTAAAAACCCTAATTGGACAAGAATATGCCTAGGGAGGACGAAAATGACCTAATTGATCATCCAATGACACAAACACACCTATTGGATGCACAAGATTGGTTAAAAACCCTAATTGGACAAGAATAAGCCTAGGGAGGACGAAAATGACCTAATTGATCATCCGATGACACAAACACACCTATTGAATGCACAAGATTGGTTAAAAACCCTAATTGGACAAGAATATGCCTAGGGAGGACGAAAATGACCTATATTGATCATCCAATGACACAAACACACCTATTGAATGCACAAGATTGGTTAAAAACCCTAATTGGACAAGAATATGCTTAGGGAGGACGAAAATGACCTAAATGTTAATCCAATGACCAAAATGAACTTATTGGATGCACAAGATTGGTTAAAAAACCTAATTGGACAAGAATAAGCCTAGGGAGGACGAAAATGACCTAATTGATCATCCAATGACACAAACACACCTATTGGATGCACAAGATTGGTTAAAAACCCTAATTGGACAAGAATAAGCCTAGGGAGGACGAAAATGACCTAATTGATCATCCAATGACACAAACACACCTATAGGATGCACAAGATTGGTTAAAAACCCTAAATGGACAAGAATAAGCCTAGGGAGGACGAAAATGACCTAATTGATCATCCAATGACACAAACACACCTATTGGATGCACAAGATTGGTTAAAAACCCTAATTGGACAAGAATATGCCTAGGGAGGACGAAAATGACCTAATTGATCATCCAATGACACAAACACACCTATTGGATGCACAAGATTGGTTAAAAACCCTAATTGGACAAGAATAAGCCTAAGGAGGACGAAAATGACCTAAATGTTAATCCATTGACACAACTCAACTTATAGGATGTACAAGATTGGTTAAAAACCCTAATTGGACAAGAATAAGCCTAGGGAGGACGAAAATGACCTAATTGATCATCCAATGACACAAACACACCTATTGGATGCACAAGATTGGTTAAAAACCCTAATTGGACAAGAATATGCCTAGCGATGACGAAAATGACCTAAATATTAATTCAATGACACAAACAAAGTTATTGGATGCACAAGATTGGTTAAAAACCCTAATTGGACAAGAATAAGCCTAGGGAGGACGTAAATGACCTAATTGATCATCCAATGACACAAACACACCTATTGGATGCACAAGATTGGTTAAAAACCCTAATTGGACAAGAATATGCCTAGGGAGGACGAAAATGACCTAATTGATCATCCAATGACACAAACACACCTATTGGATGCACAAGATTGGTTAAAAACCCTAATTAGACAAGAATATGCCTAGGGAGGACGTAAATGACCTAATTGATCATCCAATGACACAAACACACCTATTGGATGCACAAGATTGGTTAAAAACCCTAATTGGACAAGAATATGCCTAGGGAGGACGAAAATGACCTAATTGATCATCCAATGACACAAACACACCTATTGGATGCACAAGACTGGTTAAAAACCCTAATTGGACAAGAATAAGCCTAGGGAGAATGAAAATGACCTAAATGTTAATCCAATGACACAACTCAACTTATTGGATGCACAAGATTGGTTAAAAACCCTAATTGGAAAAGAATAAGCCTAGGGAGGACGAAAATGACCTAATTGGTCATCCAATGACACAAACACACCTATTGGATGCACAAGATTGGTTAAAAACCCTAATTGGACATGAATATGCCTAGGGAGGACGAAAATGACCTAATTGATCATCCAATGACACAAACACACCTATTGGATGCACAAGATTGGTTAAAAACCCTAATTGGACAAGAATATGCCTAGGGAGGACGAAAATGACCTAAATATTAATTCAATGACACAAACAAACTTATCGGATGCACAATACTGGTTAAAAACCCTAATTGGACAAGAATAAGCCTAGGGAGGACGAAAATGACCTAATTGATCATCCAATGACACAAACACACCTATTGGATGCACAAGATTGGTTAAAAACCCTAATTGGACAAGAATAAGCCTAGGGAGGACGAAAATGACCTAATTGATCATCCAATGACACAAACACACCAATTGGATGCACAAGATTGGTTAAAAACCCTAATTGGACAAGAATTAGCCTAGGGAGGACGAAAATGACCTAATTGATCATCCAATGACACAAACACACCTATTGGATGCACAAGATTGGTTAAAAAGCCTAATTGGACAAGAATATGCCTAGGGAGGACGAAAATGACCTAAATAATAATTCAATGACACAAACAAACTTATTTGATGCACAAGATTAGTTAAAAACCCTAATTGGACAAGAATAAGCCTAGGGAGGACGAAAATGACCTAATTGATCATCCAATGACACAAACACACCTATTGGATGCACAAGATTGGTTAAAAACCCTAATTGGACAAGAATAAGCCTAGGGAGGACGAAAATGACCTAATTGATCATCCAATGACACAAACACACCTATTGGATGCACAAGATTGGTTAAAAACCCTGGTTAGACAAGAATATGCCTAGGGAGGACGAAAATGACCTAATTGATCATCCAATGACACAAATGAACTTATTGGATGCACAAGATTGGTTAAAAACCCTAATTGGACAAGAATAAGCCTAGGGAGGACGAAAATGACCTGATTGATCATCCAATGACACAAACACACCTATTGGATGCACAAGATTGGTTAAAAACCCTAATTGGAAAAGAATAAGCCTAGGGAGGACGAAAATGACCTAATTGATCATCCAATGACACAAACACACCTATTGGTTGCACAAGATTGGTTAAAAACCCTAATTGGACAAGAATATGCCTAGGGAGGACGAAAATGTCTTAATTGATCATCCAATGACACAAACACACCTATTGGATGCACAAGATCGGTTAAAAATCCTAATTGGACAAGAATAAGCCTAGGGAGGACGAAAATGACCTAATTGATCATCCAATGACACAAACACACCTATTGGATGCACTAGATTGGTTAAAAACCCTAATTGGACAAGAATATGCATAGGGAGGACGAAAATGACCTAATTGATCACCCAATGACACAAATGACCTTATTGGATGAACAAGATTTGTTAAAAACTCTAATTGGACAAGAATAAGCCTAGGGAGGACGAAAATAACCTAATTGATCATCCAATGACACAAACACACCTATTGGATGCACAAGATTGGTTAAAAACCCTAATTGGACAAGAATATGCCTAGGGAGGACGAAAATGACCTAATTGATCATCCAATGACACAGACACACCTATTGGATGCACAAGATTGGTTAAAAACCCTAATTGGACAAAATTAAGCCTAGGGAGGACGAAAATAACCTAATTGATCATCCAATGACACAAATAAACCTATTGGATGCACAAGATTGGTTAAAAACCCTAATTGGACTAGAATATGCCTAGGGAGGACGAAAATGACCTAATTGATCATCCAATGACTCAAACACACCTATTGGATGCACAAGATTGGTTAAAAACCCTAATCGGACAAGAATATGCCTAGGGAGGACGAAAATGACCTAATTGATCATCGAATGACACAAATGACCTTATTGGATGCACAAGATTAGTTAAAAACCCTAATTGGACAAGAATAAGCCTAGGGAGGAAGAAAATAACCTAATTGATCATCCAATGACACAAACACACCTATTGGATGCACAAGATTGGTTAAAAACCCTAATTGGACAAGAATATGCCTAGGGAGGACGAAAATGACCTAAATATTAATTCAATGAAACAGACAAACTTATTGGATGCACAAGATTGGTTAAAAACCCTAATTGGACAAGACTATGCCTAGGGAGGACGAAAATGACCTAATTGATCATCCAATGACACAAACACACCTATTGGATGCACAAGATTGGTTAAAAACCCTAATTGGACAAGAATAAGCCTAGGGAGGACGAAAATGACCTAATTGATCATCCAATGACACAAATAAACCTATTGGATGCACAAGATTGGTTAAAAACCCTAATTGGACAAGAATATGCCTAGGGAGGACGAAAATGACCTAAATGTTAATCCAATGACACAAATGAACTTATTGGATGCACAAGATTGGTTAAAAACCCTAATTGGACAAGAATAAGCCTAGGGAGGACGAAAATGACCTAAATGTTAATCCAATGACACAACTCAACTTATTGGATGCACAAGATTGGTTAAAAACCCTAATTGGAGAAGAATAAGCCTATGGAGGACGAAAATGACCTAATTGATCATCCAATGACACAAACACACCTATTGGATGCACAAGATTGGTAAAAAAAACCCTAATTGGACAAGAATAAGCCTAGGGATGACGAAAATGACCTAAATGTTAATCCAATGACACAACTCAACTTATTGGATGCACAAGATTGGTTAAAAACCCTAATTGGACAAGAATAAGCCTAGGGAGGACGGACCTAATTGATCATCCAATGACACAAACACACCTATTGGATGCACAAGATTGGTTAAAAACCCTAATTGGAGAAGAATATGTCTAGGGAGGACGAAAATTACCTAAATATTAATTCAATGACACAAACAAACTTATCGGATGCACAAGATTGGTTAAAAACCCTAATTGGACAAGAATAAGCCTAGAGAGGACGAAAATGACCTAATTGATCATCCAATGACACAAACACACCTATTAGATGCACAAGATTGGTTAAAAACCCTAATTGGACAAGAATAAGCCTAGGGAGGAAGAAAATGACCTAATTGATCATCCAATGACACAAACACACCTATTGGATGCACAAGATTGGTTAAAAACCCTAATTGGACAAGAATAAGCCTAGGGAGGACGAAAATGACCTAAATGTTAATCCAATGACACAACTCAACTTATTGGATGCACAAGATTGGTTAAAAACCTTTATTGGACATGAATAAGCCTAGGGAGGACGAAAATGACCTAATTTATCATCCAATGACACAAACATACCAATTGGATTAAAACCCTAATTGGACAAGAATATGCCTAGGGAGGACGAAAATGACCTAATTGATCATCCAATGACACAAACACACCTATTGGATGCACAAGATTGGTTAAAAACCCTAATTGGACAAAAATATGCCTAGGGAGGACGAAAATGACCTAATTGATCATCCAATGACACAAACACACCTATTGGATGCACAAGATTGGTTAAAAACCCTAATTGGACAAGAATAAGCCTAGGGAGGACGAAAATGACCTAATTGATCATCTATTGCCACAAACACACCTATTGGATGCACAAGATTGGTTTAACACCTATTCGATGCACAAGATTGGTTAAAACCCCTAATTGGACAAGAATAAGCCTAGGGAGGACGAAAATAACCTAATTGATCATCCAATGACACAAACACACCTATTGGATGCACAAGATTGGTTAAAAACCCTAATTGGACAAGAATATGCCTAGGGAGGACGAAAATGACCTAAATATTAATTCAATGAAAAAGACAAACTTATTGGATGCACAAGATTGGTTAAAAACCCTAATTGGACAAGAATATGCCTAGGGAGGACGAAAATGACCTAATTGATCATCCAATGACACAAACACACCTATTGGATGCACAAGATTGGTTAAAAACCCTAATTGGACAAGAATATGCCTAGGGAGGACGAAAATGACCTAATTGATCATCCAATGACACAAACACACCTATTGGATGCACAAGATTGGTTAAAAACCCTAATTGGACAAGAATAAGCGTAGGGAGAACGTAAATGACCTAAATGTTAATCCAATGACACAACTTAACTTATTGGATGCACAAGATTGGTTAAAAACCCTAATTGGACAAGAATAAGCCTAGGGAGGACGAAAATGACCTAATTGATCATCCAATGACACAAACACACCTATTGGATGCACAAGATTGGTTTAAAACCCTAGTTGGAGAAGAATATGCTAAGGGAGGACGAAAATGACCTAATTGATCATCCAATGACACAAATGAACTTATTGGATGCACAAGATTGGTTAAAAACCCTAATTGGACAAGAATAAGCCTAGGGAGGACGGAAATGACCTAATTGATCATCCAATGACACAAACACACCTATTGGATGCACAAGATTGGTTAAAAACCCTAATTGGACAAGAATAAGCCTAGGGAGGACGAAAATGACCTAATTGATCATCCAATGACACAAACACACCTATTGGATGCACAAGATTGGTTAAAAACCCTAATTGGACAAGAATATGCCTAGGGAGGACGAAAATGACCTAATTGATCATCCAATGACACAAACACACCTATTGGATGCACAAGATTGGTTAAAAACACTAATTGGACAAGAATATTCCTAGGGAGGACAAAAATGACCTAAATATTAATTCAATGACACAAACAAACTTATCGGATGCAGAAGATTGGTTAAAAACCCTAATTGGACAAGAATAAGCCTAGGGAGGACGAAAATGACCTAAATGTTAATCCAATGACACAACTCAACTGATTGGATGCACAAGATTGGTTAAAAACCCTTATTGGACAAGAATAAGCCTAGGGAGGACGAAAATGACCTAGTTGATCATCCAATGACACAAACACACCTATTGGATGCACAAGATTGGTTAAAAACCCTAATTGGACAAGAATATGCCTAGGGAGGACGAAAATGACCTAATTGATCATCCAATGACACAAACACACCTATTGGATGCACAAGATTGGATAAAAACCCAAATTGGACAAGAATAAGCCTAGGGAGGACGAAAATGACCTAATTGATCATCCATTGCCACAAACACAGCTATTGGATGCACAAGATTGGTTAAAAACCCTAATTGGACAAGAATATGCCTAGGGAGGACGAAAATGACCTAATTGATCATCCAATGACACAAACACACCTATTGGATGCACAAGATTGGTTAAAAACCCAAATTGGACAAGAATAAGCCTAGGTAGGACGAAAATGACCTAATTGACTATCAAATGACACAAACACACCTATTGGATGCACAAGATTGGTTAAAAACCCTAATTGGACAAGAATATGCCTAGGGAGAACGAATATGACCTAATTGATCATCCAATGACACAAACACACCTATTGGATGCACAAGATTGGTTAAAAACCCTAATTGGACAAGAATATGCCTAGGGAGGACGAAAATGACCTAATTGATCATCCAATGACACAAACACACCTATTGGATGCACAAGATTGGTTAAAAACCCTAATTGGACAAGAATATGCCTAGGGAGGACGAAAATGACCTAAATATTAATTCAATGACACAAACAAACTTATTGGATGCACAAGATTGGTTAAAAACCCTAATTGGATAATAATATGCCTAGGGAGGACGAAAATGACCTAATTGATCATCCAATGACACTAATGAACTTATTGGATGCACAAGATTGGTTAAAAACCCTAATTGGACAAGAATAAGCCTAGGGAGGACGAAAATGACCTAATTGATCATCCAATGACACAAACACACCTATTGGATGCACAAGATTGGTTAAAAACCCTAATTGGACAAGAATATGCCTAGGGAGGACGAAAATGACCTAATTGATCATCCAATGACACAAACACACCTATTGGATGCACAAGATTTGTTAAAAACCATAATTGGACAAGAATAAGCCTAGGAAGGACGAAAATAACTTAATTGATCATCCTATGACACAAACACACCTATTGGATGCACAAGATTGGTTAAAAACCCTAATTGGACAAGAATATGCCTAGGGAGGACGAAAATGACCTAAATATTAATTCAATGACACAAACAAAGTTATTGGATGCACAAGATTGGTTAAAAACCCTAATTGGACAAGCATAAGCCTAGGGAGGACGAAAATGACCTAATTGATCATCCAATGACACAAACACACCTATTGGATGCACTAGATTGGTTAAAAACCCTAATTGGACAAGAATATGCCTAGGGAGGACGAAAATGACCTAAATGTAAATCCAATGACACAAATGAACTTATTGGATGCACAAGATTGGTTAAAAACCCTAATTGGACAAGAATAAGCATAGGGAGGACGAAAATGACCTAAATGTTAATCCAATGACACAACTCAACTTATTGGATGCACAAGATTGGTTAAAAACCTTAATTGGACAAGAATAAGCCTAGGTAGGACGAAAATGACCTAATCGATCATCCAATGACACAAACACACCTATTGGATGCACAAGATTGGTTAAAAACCCTAATTGGACAAGAATAAGACTAGGGAGGACGAAAATGACCTAATTGTTAATCCAATGACACAACTCAACTTATTGGACGCACAAGATTGGTTAAAAACCTTAATTGGACAAGAATAAGCCTAGGGAGGACGAAAATGACCTAATTGATCATCTAATGACACAAACACACCTATTGGATGCACAAGATCGGTTAAAACCCTTATTGGACAAGAATAAGCCAAGGGTGGACGAAAATGACCTAATTGATAATCCAATGACACAAACACACCTATTGGATGCACAAGATTGGTTAAAAACCCTAATTGGACAAGAATATGCCTAGGGAGGACGAAAATGACCTAATTGATCATCCAATGACACAAACACACCTATTGGATGCACAAGATTGGTTAAAAACCCTAATTGGACAAGAATAAGCCTAGGGAGGACGAAAATGACCTAAATGTTAATCCAATGACACAACTCAACTTATTGGATGCACAAGATTGGTTAAAAACCCTAATTGGGCAAGAATAAGCATAGCGAGGACGAAAGTTACCTAGTTGATCATCCAATGACACAAACACACCTATTGGATGCACAAGATTGGTTAAAAATCCTAATTGGACAAGAATAAGCCTAGGGAGGACGAAAATGACCTAAATGTTAATCCAATGACACAACTCAACTTATTGGATGCACAAGATTGGTTAAAAACCCTAATTGGACAAGAATAAGCCTAGGGAGGACGAAAATGACCTAATTGATCATCCAATGACACAAACACACCAATTGGATGCACAAGATTCGTTAAAAACCCTAATTGGACAATAATATGCCTAGGGAGGACGAAAATGACCTAATTGATCATCCAATGACACAAACACACCAATTGGATGCACAAGATTCGTTAAAAACCCTAATTGGACAAGAATATGCCTAGGGAGGACGAAAATGACCTAAATGATCATCCAATGACACAAACACACCTATTGGATGCACAAGATTGGTTAAAAACCCTAATTGGACAAGAATATGCCTAGGGAGGACGAAAATGACTTAATTGATCATCCAATGACACAAACACACCTATTGGAAGCACAAGATTGGTTAAAAACCCTAATTGGACAAGAATATGCCTAGGGAGGACGAAAATGACCTAAATATTAATTCAATGACACAAACAAAGTTATTGGATGCATAAGATTGGTTAAAAACCCTAATTGGACAAGAATAAGCCTAGGGAGGACGAAAATGATTTAATTGATCATCCAATGACACAAACACACCTATTGGATGCACAAGATTGGTTAAAAACCCTAATTGGACAAGAAAAAGCCTAGGGAGGACGAAAATGACCTAAATATTAATTCAATGACACAAACAAAGTAATTGGATGCACAAGATTGGTTAAAAACCCTAATTGGACAAGAATAAGCCTAGGGAGGACGAAAATTACCTAATTGATCATCCATTGCCACAAACACACCTATTGGATGCACAAGATTGGTTAAAAACTCTAATTGGACAAGAATGTGCCTAGGGACGACGAATATGACCTAAATGTTAATCCAATAACACAAACAAAGTTATTGGATGCACAAGATTCGTTAAAAACCCTAATTGGGCAAGAATAAGCCTAGGGAGGACGAAAATGACCTAATTGATCATCCAATGACACAAACACACCTATTGGATGCACAAGATTGGTTAAAAACTCTAATTGGACAAGAATATGCCTAGGGACGACGAATATGACCTAAATGTTAATCCAATAACACAAACAAAGTTATTGGATGCACAAGATTCGTTAAAAACCCTAATTGGGCAAGAATAAGCCTAGGGAGGACGAAAATGACCTAAATGTTAATCCAATAACACAAATGAACTTATTGGATGCACAAGATTGGTTAAAAACCCTAATTGGACAACAATAAGCCTAGGGAGAACAAAAATGTCCTAAATGTTAATCCAATGACACAACTCAACTTATTGGATGCACAAGATTGGTTAAAAACCCTAATTGGACAAGAATAAGCCTAGGGAGGACGAAAATAACCTAATTGATCATCCAATGACACAAACACACCTATTGGATGCACAAGATTGGTTAAAAACCCTAATTGGACAAGAATATGCCTAGGGAGGACGAAAATGACCTAAATGTTAATCCAATGACACAAATGAACTTATTGGATGCACAAGATTGGTTAAAAACCCTAATTGGACAAGAATAAGCCTAGGGAGGACGAAAATAACCTAATTGATCATCAAATGACACAAACACACCAATTGGATGCACATGATTGGTTAAAAACCCTAATTGGACAAGAATAAGCCTAGGGAGGACGAAAATGACCTAATTGATCATCCAATGACACAAACACACCTATTGGATGCACAAGATTGGTTAAAAACCCTAATTGAACAAGAATAAGCCTAGGGATGACGAAAATGACCTAAATGTTAATCCAATGACACAACTCAACTTATTGGATGCACAAGATTGGTTAAAAACCCTAATTGGACAAGAATAAGCCTTGGGAGGACGAAAATAACCTAATTGATAATCCAATGACACATATACACCTATTGGATGCACAAGATTGGTTAAAAACCCTAATTGGACAAGAATAAGCCTAGGGAGGACGAAAATGACCTAAATGTTATTCCAATTACACAACTCAACTAATTGGATGCACAAGATTGGTTAAAAACCCTAATTGGACAAGAATAAGCCTAGGGAGGACGAAAATGACCTAATTGATCATCCAATGACACAAACACACCTATTGGATTCACAAGATTGGTTAAAAACCCTAATTCGACAAGAATAAGCCTAGGGATGACGAAAATGACCTAAATGTTAATCCAATGACACAACTCAACTTATTGGATGCACAAGATTGGTTAAAAACCCTAATTGGACAAGAATAAGCCTTGGGAGGACGAAAATAACCTAATTGATAATCCAATGACACATATACACCTATTGGATGCACAAGATTGGTTAAAAATCCTAATTGGACAAGAATATGCCTAGGTAGGGCGAAAATGACCTAACTGTTAATCCAATGACACAAATGAACTTATTGGATGCACAAGATTGGTTAAAAACTCTAATTGGACAAGAATAAGCCTAGGGAGGACGAAAATGACCTAAATGTTAATCCAATGACAAAACTCAACTAATTGGATGCACAAGATTGGTAAAAAACCCTAATTGGACAAGAATAAGCCTAGGGAGGACGAAAATGACCTAATTGATCATCCAATGACACAAACACACCTATTGGATGCACAAGATTGGTTAAAAACCCTAATTGGACAAGAATAAGCCTAGGGATGACGAAAATGACCTAAATGTTTATCCAATGACACAACTCAACTTATTGGATGCACAAGATTGGTTAAAAATCCTAATTGGAGAAGAATAAGCCTAGGGAGGACGAAAATAACCTAATTGATCATCCAATGACACAAATAAACCTATTGGATGCACAAGATTGGTTAAAAACCCTAATTGGACAAGAATATGCCTAGGGAGGACGAAAATGACCTAAATGTTAATCCAATGACACAAAT
>JBBPBR010001088.1:22792-98693 GCA_037974775.1 Cicer pinnatifidum
ACACACCTATTGGATGCACAAGATTGGTTAAAAACCCTAATTGGACAAAAATAAGCCTAGGGAGGACGAAAATAACCTAATTGATCATCCAATGACACAAATAAACCTATTGGATGCACAAGATTGGTTAAAAACCCTAATTGGACTAGAATATGCCTAGGGAGGACGGAAATGACCAAATTGATCGTCCAATGACACAAACACACCTATTGGATGCACAAGATTGGTTAAAAACCCTAATTGGACAAGAATATGCCTAGGGAGGACGAAAATGACCTAATTGATCATCGAATGACACAAATGACCTTATTGGATGCACAAGATTAGTTAAAAACCCTAATTGGACAAGAATAAGCCTAGGGAGGAAGAAAATGACCTAATTGATCATCCAATGACACAAACACACCTATTGGATGCACAAGATTGGTTAAAAACCCTAATTGGACAAGAATATGCCTAGGGAGGACGAAAATGACCTAAATATTAATTCAATGAAACAGACAAACTTATTGGATGCACAAGATTGGTTAAAAACCCTAAGTGGACAAGACTATGCCTAGGGAGGACGAAAATGACCTAATTGATCATCCAATGACACAAACACACCTATTGGATGCACAAGATTGGTTAAAAACCCTAATTGGACAAGAATAAGCCTAGGGAGGACGAAAATGACCTAATTGATCATCCAATGACACAAACACACCTATTGGATGCACAAGATTGGTTAAAAACCCTAATTGGACAAGAATATGCCTAGGGAGGACGAAAATGACCTAATTGATCATCCAATGACACAAACACACCTATTGGATGCACAAGATTGGTTAAAAACCCTAATTGGACAAGAATATGCCTAGGGATGACGAAAATGACATTATGTTAATCCAATGACACAAATGAACTTATTGGATGCACAAGATTGGTTAAAAACCCTAATTGGACAAGAATAAGCCTAGGGAGGACGAAAATGACCTAATTGATCATCCAATGACACAAACACACCTATTGGATGCACAAGATTGGTTAAAAACCCTAATTGGACAAGAATAAGCCTAGGGAGGACGAAAATGACCTAATTGGTCATCCAATGACACAAACACACCTATTGGATGCACAAGATTGGTTAAAAACCCTAATTGGACAAGAATATGCCTATTGAGGACGAAAATGACTTAATTGGTCATCCAATGACACAAACACACCTATTGGATGCACAAGATTGGTTAAAAACCCTAATTGGACAAGAATATGCCTAGGGAGGATGAAAATAACCTAATTGATCATCCAATGAGACAAACACACCTATTGGATGCACAAGATTGGTTAAAAACCCTAATTGGACAAGAATATGCCTAGGGAGGACGAAAATGACCTAAATGTTAATCCAATGACACAAATGAACTTATTGGATGCACAAGATTGGTTAAAAACCCTAATTGGACAAGAATAAGCCTAGAGAGGACGAAAATGACCAAATTGATCATCCAATGACACAAACACACCTATTGGATGCACAAGATTGGTTAAAAACCCTAATTGGACAAGAATATGCCTAGGGAGGACGAAAATGACCTAATTGATCATCCAATGACACAAACACACCTATTGGATGCACAAGATTGGTTAAAAACCCTAATTGGACAAGAATATGCCTAGGGAGGACGAAAATGACCTAATTGATCATCCAATGACACAAACACACCTATTGGATGCACAAGATTGGTTAAAAACCCTAATTGGACAAGAATATGCCTAGGGAGGATGTAAATGATCTAAATGTTAATCCAATGACACATTTGAGCTTATTGGATGCACAAGATTGGTTAAAAACCCTAATTGGACAAGAATATGCCTAGGGAGGACGAAAATGACCTAATTGATCATCCAATGACACAAACACACCTAATGGATGCACAAGATTGGTTAAAAACCCTAATTGGACAAGAATATGCCTAGGGAGGACGAAAATGACCTAAATATAAATTCAATGACACAAACAAAGTTATTGGATGCACAAGATTGGTTAAAAACCCTAATTGGACAAGAATAAGCATAGGGAGGACGAAAATGACCTAATTGATCATCCAATGACACAAACACACCTATTGGAAGCACAAGTTTGGTTAAAAACCCTAATTGGACAAGAATATGCCTAGGGAGGACGAAAATGACCTAATTGATCATCCAATGACACAAACACACCTATTGGATGCACAAGATTGGTTAAAAACCCTAATTGGACAAGAATATGCCTAGGGAGGACGAAAATGACCTAATTGATCATCCAATGACACAAACACACCTATTGGATGCACAAGATTGGTTAAAAAGCCTAATTGGACAAGAATATGCCTAGGGAGGATGTAAATGACCTAAATATTAATTCAATGACACAAACAAACTTATTGGAAGCACAAGATTGGTTAAAAACCCTAATTGGACAAGAATAAGCCTAGGGAGGACGAAAATGGCCTTATTGATCATCCAGTGACACAAACACACCTATTGGAAGCACAAGATTGGTTAAAAACCCTATTTGGACAAGAATATGCCTAGGGAGGACGAAAATGACCTAAATGTTAATCCAATGACACAAATGACCTTATTTAATGCACAAGATTGGTTAAAAACCCTAATTGGACAAGAATAAGCCTAGGGAGGACGAAAATGACCTAATTGATCATCCAATGACACAAACACACCTATTGGATGCACAAGATTGGTTAAAAACCCTAATTGGACAAGAATAAGCCTGGGGAGGAAGAAAATGACCTAATTGATCATCCAATGACAAAAACACACCTATTGGATGCACAAGATTGGTTAAAAACCCTAATTGGACAAGAATAAGCCTAGGGAGGACGAAAATGACCTAATTGATCATCCAATGACACAAACACACCTATTGGATGCACAAGATTGGTTAAAAACCCTAATTGGACAAGAATAAGCCTAGGGAGGACGAAAATGACCTAATTGATCATCCTTTGCCACAAACACCCCAATTGGATGCACAAGATTGGTTAAAAACCCTAATTGGACAAGAATATGCCTAGGGAGGACGAAAATGACCTAATTGATCATCCAATGACACAAACACACCTATTGGATGCACAAGATTGGTTAAAAACCCTAATTGGACAAGAATATGCGTAGGGAGGACGAAAATGACCTAAATGTAAATCCAATGACACAAATGAACTTATTGGATGCACAAGATTGGTTAAAAACCCTAATTGGACAAGAATAAGCCTAGGGAGGACGAAAATGACCTAAATGTTAATCCAATGACACAACTCAACTTATTGGATGCACAAGATTGGTTAAAAACCCTAATTGGCCAAGAATAAGCCTAGGGAGGACGAAAATGACCTAATTGATCATCCAATGACAGAAACACACCTATTGGATGCACAAGATTGGTTAAAAACCCTAATTGGACAAGAATAAGCCTAGGGAGGATGAAAATAACCTAATTGATCATCCAATGACTCAAACACACCTATTGGATGCAAAAGATTGGTTAAAAACCCTAATTGGACAAGAATATGCCTAGGGAGGACGAAAATGACCTAAATGTTAATCCAATGACACAAATGAACTTATTGGATGCACAAGATTGGTTAAAAACCCTAATTGGACAAGAATAAGCCTAGGGAGGACGAAAATGACCTAAATGTTAATCCAATGACACAACTCAACTTATTGGATGCAGAAGATTGGTTAAAAACTCTTATTGGACAAGAATAAGCCTATGGAGGACGAAAATGACCTAATTGATCATCCAATGACACAAACACACCTATTGGATGCACAAGATTGGTTAAAAACCCTAATTGGACAAGAATATGCCTAGGGAGGACGAAAATGACCTAATTGATCATCCAATGACACAAACACACCTATTGGATGCACAAGATTGGTTAAAAACCCTAATTGGACAAGAATATGCCTAGGGAGGACGAAAATGACCTAATTGATCATCCAATGACACAAACACACCTATTGGATGCACAAGATTGGTTTAAAACCCTAATTGGACAAGAATATGCCTAGGGAGGACGAAAATGACCTAATTGATTATCCGATGACACAAATGAACGTATTGGATGCACAAGATTAGTTAAAAACCCTAATTAGACAAGAATATGCCTAGGGAGGACGAAAATAACCTAATTGATCATCCAATGACACAAACACACCTATTGGATGCACAAGATTGGTTAAAAACCCTAATTGGACAAGAATATGCCTAGGGAGGACGAAAAGGACCTAATTGATCATCCAATGACACAAACACACCTATTGGATGCACAAGATTGGTTAAAAACCCTAATTGGACAAGAATATGCCTAGGGAGGACGAAAATGACCTAATTGATCATCCAATGACACAAACACACCTATTGGATGCACAAGATTGCTTTAAAACCCTAATTGGACAAGAATGTGCCTAGGGAGGACGAAAATGACCTAATTGATCATCCAATTACACAAATGAACGTATTGGATGCACAAGATTAGTTAAAAACCCTAATTGGACAAGAATATGCCTAGGGAGGACGAAAATAACCTAATTGATCATCCAATGACACAAACACACCTATTGGATGCACAAGATTGGTTAAAAACCCTAATTGGACAAGAATTTGCCTAGGGAGGACGAAAATGACCAAATTAATCATCCAATGACACAAACACACCTATTGGATGCACAAGATCGGTTAAAAACCCTAATGGGACAAGAATAAGCCTAGGGAGGACGAAAATGACCTAATTGATCATCCAATGACACAAACACACCTATTGGATGCACAAGATTGGTTAAAAACCCTAATTGGACAAGAATATGCCTAGGGAGGACGAAAATGACCTAATTGATCATCCAATGACACAAATGAACGTATTGGATGCACAAGATTAGTTAAAAAGCCTAATTGGACAAGAATATGCTTAGGGAGGACGAAAATAACCTAATTGATCATCCAATGACACAAACACACCTATTGGATGCACAAGATTGGTTAAAAACCCTAATTGGACAAGAATATGCCTAGGGAGGACGAAAATGACCTAATTGATCATCCAATGACACAAACACACCTATTGGATGCACAAGATTGGTTAAAAACCCTAATTGGACAAGAATATGCCTAGGGAGGACGAAAATGACCTAATTGATCATCCAATGAAGAAAACACACCTATTGGATGCACAAGATCGGTTAAAAACCCTAATTGGACAAGAATAAGCCTAGGGAGGACGAAAATGACCTAATTGATCATCCAATGACACAAACACACCTATTGGATGCACAAGATTGGTTAAAAACCCTAATTGGACAAGAATATGCCTAGGGAGGACGAAAATGACCTAATTGATCATCCAATGACACAAACACACCTATTGGATGCACAAGATTGGTTAAAAACCCTAATTGGACAAGAATATGCCTAGGGAGGACGAAAATGTCTTAATTGATCATCCAATGACACAAACACACCTATTGGATGCACATGATCAATTAAAAATCCTAATTGGACAAAAATAAGCCTAGGGAGGACGAAAATTACCTAATTGATCATCCAATGACTCAAACACACCTATTGGATGCACAAGATTGGTTAAAAACCCTAATTGGACAAGAATATGCCTAGGGAGGACGAAAATGACCTAATTGATCATCGAATGACACAAATGACCTTATTGGATGCACAAGATTAGTTAAAAACCCTAATTGGACAAGAATAAGCCTAGGGAGGAAGAAAATAACCTAATTGATCATCCAATGACACAAACACACCTATTGGATGCACAAGATTGGTTAAAAACCCTAATTGGACAAGAATATGCCTAGGGAGGACGAAAATGACCTAAATATTAATTCAATGAAACAGACAAACTTATTGGATGCACAAGATTGGTCACAAACCCTAATTGGACAAGAATATGCCTAGGGAGGACGAAAATGACCTAATTGATCATCCAATGACACAGACACACCTATTGGATGCACAAGATTGGTTAAAAACCCTAATTGGACAAAAATAAGCCTAGGGAGGACGAAAATAACCTAATTGATCATCCAATGACACAAATAAACCTATTGGATGCACAAGATTGGTTAAAAACCCTAATTGGACTAGAATATGCCTAGGGAGGACGAAAATAACCTAATTGATCATCCAATGACTCAAACACACCTATTGGATGAACAAGATTGGTTAAAAACCCTAATCGGACAAGAATATGCCTAGGGAGGACGAAAATGACCTAATTGATCATCGAATGACACAAATGACCTTATTGGATGCACAAGATTAGTTAAAAACCCTAATTGGACAAGAATAAGCCTAGGGAGGAAGAAAATAACCTAATTGATCATCCAATGACACAAACACACCTATTGGATGCACAAGATTGGTTAAAAACCCTAATTGGACAAGAATATGCATAGGGAGGACGAAAATGACCTAAATATTAATTCAATGAAACAGACAAACTTATTGGATGCCCAAGATTGGTTAAAAACCCTAATTGGACAAGACTATGCCTAGGGAGGACGAAAATGACCTAATTGATCATCCAATGACACAAACACACCTATTGGATGCACAAGATTGGTTAAAAACCCTAATTGGACAAGAATAAGCTTAGGGAGGACGAAAATGACCTAATTGATCATCCAATGACACAAATAAACCTATTGGATGCACAAGATTGGTTAAAAACCCTAATTGGACAAGAATATGCCTAGGGAGGACGAAAATGACCTAAATGTTAATCCAATGACACAAATGAACTTATTGGATGCACAAGATTGGTTAAAAACCCTAATTGGACAAGAATAAGCCTAGGGAGGACGAAAATGACCTAAATGTTAATCCAATGACACAACTCAACTTATTGGATGCACAAGATTGGTTAAAAACCCTAATTGGGCAAGATTAAGCCTAGGGAGGACGAAAATGACCTAATTGATCATCCAATGACACAAACATACCTATTGGATGCACAAGATTGGTTAAAAACCCTAATTGGACAAGAATAAGCCTAGGGAGGACGAAAATGACATAAATGTTAATCCAATGACACAACTCAACTTATTGGATGCACAAGATTGGTTAAAAACCCTAATTGGACAAGAATATGCCTAGGGAGGACGAAAATGACCTAATTGATCATCCAATGACACAAACACACCTATTGGATGCACAAGATTGGTTAAAAACCCTAATTGGACAAGAATATGCCTAGGGAGGACGAAAATGACCTAATTGATCATCCAATGACACAAACACACCTGTTGGATGCAGAAGATTGGTTAAAAACCCTAATTGGACAATAATATGCCTAGGGAGGACGAAAATGACCTAATTGATCATCCAATGACACAAACACACCTATTGGATGCACAAGATTGGTTAAAAACCCTAATTGGACAAGAATATGCCTAGGGAGGACGAAAATGACCTAATTGATCATCCAATGACACAAACACACCTATTGGATGCACAAGATTGGTTACAAACCCTAATTGGACAAGAATATGCCTAGGGAGGACGAAAATGACCTAAATATTAATTCAATGACACAAACAAACTTATTGGATGCATAAGATTGGTTAAAAACCCTAATTGGACAAGAATAAGCCTAGGGAGGACGAAAATGACCTAATTGATCATCCAATGACACAAACACACCTATTGGATGCACAAGATTGGTTAAAAACCCTAGTTGGACAAGAACCTGCCTATGGAGGACGAAAATGACCTAATTGATCATCCAATGACACTAATGAACTTATTGGATGCACAAGATTGGTTAAAAACCCTAATTGGACAAGAGTAAGCCTAGGGAGGACGAAAATGACCAAATTGATCATCCAATGACACAAACACACCTATTGGATGCACAATATTGGTTAAAAACCCTAACTGGACAAGAATATGCCTAGGGAGGACGAAAATGACCTAATTGATCATCCAATGACACAAACACACCTATTGGATGCACAAGATTGGTTAAAAACCCTAATTGGACAAGAATATGCCTAGGGAGGACGAATATGACCTAAATGTTAATCCAATAACACAAATGAACTTATTGGATGCACAAGATTGGTTTAAAACCCTAATTGGACAAGAATAAGCCTAGGGAGAACGAAAATGATCTAAATGTTAATCCAATGACACAACTCAACTTATTGGATGCACAAGATTGGTTAAAAACCCTAATTGGACAAGAATAAGCCTAGGGAGGACGAAAATGACCTAATTGTTCATCCAATGACACAAACACACCTATTGGAGGCACATAATTGGTTTAAAACCCTAGTTGGACAAGAATAAGCCTAGGGAGGACGAAAATGACCTAATTGATCATCCAATGACACAAATGAACTTATTGGATGCACAAGATTGGTTAAAAACCCTAATTGGACAAGAATAAGCCTATGGAGGACGAAAATGACCTAATTGATCATCCAATGACACAACCACACCTATTGGATGCACAAGATTGGTTAAAAACCCTAATTGGACAAGAATAAGCCTAGGGAGGACGAAAATGACCTAATTGATCATCCAATGACACAAACCCACCTATTGGATGCACAAGATTGGTTAAAAACCCTAATTGGACAAGAATATGCCTAGGGAGGACGAAAATGACCTAAATATTAATTGAATGACAAAAACAAAGTTATTGGACGCACAAGATTGGTTAAAAACCCTAATTGGACAAGAATATGCCTAGGGAGGACGAAAATGACCTAAATGTTAATCCAATGACACAAATGAACTTATTGGATGCACAAGATTGGTTAAAAACCCTAATTGGACAAGAATAAGCCTAGGGAGGACGAAAATGACCTAATTGATCACCCAATGACACAAACACACATATTGGATGCACAAGATTGGTTAAAAACCCTAATTGGACAAGAATATGCCTAGGGAGGACGAAAATGACCTAAATGTTAATCCAATGACACAAATGAACTTATTGGATGCACAAGATTGGTTAAAAACCCTAATTGGACAAGAATACGCCTAGGGAGGACGAAAATGACCTAAATATTAATTCAATGACACAAACAAATTTATTGGATGCACAAGATTGGTTAAAAACCCTAATTGGACAAGAATAAGCCTAGGGAGGACGAAAATGACCTAATTGATCATCCAATGACACAAACACACCTATTGGATGCACAAGATTGGTTAAAAACCCTAATTGGACAAGAATAAGCCTAGGGAGGACGAAAATGACCTAATTGATCATCCAATGATACAAATGAACTTATTGGATGCACAAGATTGGTTAAAAACCCTAATTGGACAAGAATAAGCCTAGGGAGGACGAAAATGACCTAATTGATCATCCAATGACACAAACACACCTATTGGATGCACAAGATCGGTTAAAAACCCTAATGGGACAAGAATAAGCCTAGGGAGGACGAAAATGACCTAATTGATCATCCAATGACACAAACACACCTATTGGATGCACAAGATTGGTTAAAAACCCTAATTGGACAAGAATATGCCTAGGGAGGACGAAAATGACCTAATTGATCATCCAATGACACAAATGAACGTATTGGATGCACAAGATTAGTTAAAAAGCCTAATTGGACAAGAATATGCTTAGGGAGGACGAAAATAACCTAATTGATCATCCAATGACACAAACACACCTATTGGATGCACAAGATTGGTTAAAAACCCTAATTGGACAAGAATATGCCTAGGGAGGACGAAAATGACCTAATTGATCATCCAATGACACAAACACACCTATTGGATGCACAAGATTGGTTAAAAACCCTAATTGGACAAGAATATGCCTAGGGAGGACGAAAATGACCTAATTGATCATCCAATGACACAAACACACCTATTGGATGCACAAGATTCGATAAAAACCCTAATTGGACAAGAATATGCATTGGGAAGACGAAAATGACCTAATTGATCATCCAATGACACAATCACACCTATTGGATGCACAAGATTGGTTAAAAACCCTAATTGGACAAGAATATGCCTAGGGAGGACGAAAATGACCTAAATATTAATTCAATGACACAAACAAAGTTATTGGATGCACAAGATTGGTTAAATACCCTAGTTGGACAAGAATAAGCCTAGGGAGGACGAAAATGACCTAATTTATCATCCAATGACACAAACACACCTATTGGATGCACAAGATTGGTCAAAAACCCTAATTGGACAAGAATAAGCCTAGGGAGGACGAAAATGACCTAATTGATCATCCAATGACACAAACACACCTATTGGATGCACAAGATTGGTTAAAAACTCTAATTGGACAAGAATAAGCCTAGGGAGAACGAAAATGACCTAATTGATCATCCAATGACACAAACACACCTATTGGATGCACAAGATTGGTTAAAAACCCTAATTGGACAAGAATATGACTAGGGAGGACGGATATGACGTAAATGTTAATCCAATGACACAAATGAACTTATTGGATGAACAAGATTGGTTAAAAACCCTAATTGGACAAGAATAAGCCTAGGGAGGACAAAAATGACCTAATTGATCATCCATTGACACAAACACACCTATTGGATGCACAAGATTGGTTAAAAACCCTAATTGGACAAGAATATGTTAGGGAGGACGAGTATGACCTAAATGTTAATCCAATAACACAAATGAACTTGTTGGATGCACAAGATTGGTTAAAAACCCTAATTGGACAAGAATAAGCCTATGGAGAACGAAAATGACCTAATTGATCATCAATTGACACAAACACACCTATTGGATGCACAAGATTGGTTAAAAACCCTAATTGGACAAGAATAAGCCTAGGGAGGACGAAAATGACCTAATTGATCATCCAATGACACAAACACACCTATTGGATGCACAAGATTGGTTAAAAACCCTAATTGGACAAGAATAAGCCTAGGGAGGACGAAAATGACCTAATTGATCATCCAATGACACAAACACACCTATTGGATGCACAAGATTGGTTAAAAACTCTAATTGGACAAGAATATGCCTAGGGAGGACGAAAATGACCTAATTGATCATCCAATGACACAAACACACCTATTGGATTCTCAAGATTGGTTAAAAACCCTAATTGGACAAGAATAAGCCTAGGGAGGACGAAAGTGACCTAATTGTTCATCCAATGACACAAACACAATTATTGGATGCACAAGATTGGTTAAAAACCCTGATTGGACAAGAATATGCCTAGGGAGGACAAAAATCACCTAATTGATCATCCATTGACACAAACACGCCTATTGGATGCACAAGATTGGTTAAAAACCCTAATTGGACAAGAATAAGCCTAGGGAGGACGAAAATGACCTAAATGTTAATCCAATGACACAAATGAACTTATTGGATGCACAAGATTGGTTAAAAACCCTGATTGGACAAGAATAAGCCTAGGGAGGACGAAAATGACCTAAATGTTAATCCAATGACACAACTCAACTTATTGGATGCACAAGATTGGTTAAAAACCCTAATTGGAGAAGAATAAGCCTAGGGAGGACGAAAATGACCTAATTGATCATCCAATGACACAAACACACCTATTGGATTCACAAGATTGGTTAAAAACCCTAATTCGACAAGAATAAGCCTAGGGATGACGAAAATGACCTAAATGTTAATCCAATGACACAACTCAACTTATTGGATGCTCAAGATTGATTAAAAACCCTAATTGGACAAGAATAAGCCTTGGGAGGACGAAAATAACCTAATTGATAATCCAATGACACATATACACCTATTGGATGCACAAGATTGGTTAAAAACCCTAATTGGACAAGAATATGCCTAGGTATGGCGAAAATGACCTAACTGTTAATCCAATGACACAAATGAACTTATTGGATGCACAAGATTGGTTAAAAACTCTAATTGGACAAGAATAAGCCTAGGGAGGACGAAAATGACCTAAATGTTAATCCAATGACACAACTCAACTAATTGGATGCACAAGATTGGTCAAAAACCCTAATTGGACAAGAATAAGCCTAGGGAGGACAAAAATGACCTAATTGATCATCCAATGACACAAACACACCTATTGGATGCACAAGATTGGTTAAAAACCCTAATTGGACAAGAATAAGCCTAGGGATGACGAAAATGACCTAAATGTTTATCCAATGACACAACTCAACTTATTGGATGCACAGGATTGGTTAAAAACCCTAATTGGAGAAGAATAAGCCTAGGGAGGACGAAAATAACCTAATTGATCATCCAATGACACAAATAAACCTATTGGATGCACAAGATTGGTTAAAAACCCTAATTGGACAAGAATATGCCTAGGGAGGACGAAAATGACCTAAATGTTAATCCAATGACACAAATGAACTTATTGGATGCACAAGATTGGTTAAAAACCCTAATTGAACAAAGAATAAGCCTAGGGAGGACGAAAATGACCTAAATGTTAATCCAATGACACAACTCAACTTATTGGATGCACAAGATTGGTTAAAAACTCTAATTGGACAAGAATAAGCCTAGGGAGGACGAAAATGACCTAAATGTTAATCCAATGACACAACTCAACTTATTGGATGCACAAGATTGGTTAAAAACCCTAATTGGACAAGAATATGCCTAGCGAGGACGAAAATGACCTAATTGATAATCCAATGACACAAATGAACTTATTGGATGCACAAGATTAGTTAAAAACCCTAATTGGACAAGAATAAGCCTAGGGAGGACGAAAATAACCTAATTGATCATCCAATGACACAAACACACCTATTGGATGCACAAGATTGGTTAAAAACCCTAATTGGACAAGAATATGCCTAGGGAGGACGAAAATGACCTAAATGTTAATCCAATGACACAAATGAACCTATTGGATGTACAAGATTGGTAAAAAATCCTAATTGGACAAGAATAAGCCTAGGGAGGACGAAAATGACCTAATTGATCATCCAATGACACAAACACACCTATTGGATGCACAAGATGTGTTAAAAACCCTAATTGGACAAGAATATGCCTAGGGAGGACGAAAATGACCTAATTGATCATCCAATGACACAAATGAACTTATTGGATGCACAAGATTAGTTAAAAACCCTAATTGGACAAGAATATCCCTAGGGAGAACGAAAATAACCTAATTGATCATCCAATGACACAAACACACCTATTGGATGCACAAGATTGGTTAAAAACCCTAATTGGACAAGAATATGCCTAGGGAGGACGAAAATGACCTAATTGATCATCCAATGACACAAATGAACTTATTGGATGCACAAGATTAGTTAAAAACCCTAATTGGACAAGAATATGCCTAGGGTGGACGAAAATGACCTAATTGATCATCCAATGACACAAACACACCTATTGGATGCACAAGATTCGTTAAAAACCCTAAATGGACAAGAATATGCCTAGGGAGGACGAAAATGACCTAATTAATCATCCAATGACACAAACACACCTATTGGATGCACAAGATTGGTTAAAAACCCTAATTGGACAAGAATATGCCTAGGGAGGACGAAAATGACCTAATTGATCATCCAATGACACAAACACACCTATTGGATGCACAAGATTGGTTAAAAACCCTAATTGGACAAGAATATGCCTAGGGAGGACGAAAATGACCTAATTGATCATCCAATGACACAAACACACCTATTGGATGCACAAGATTGGTTAAAAACCCTAATTGGACAAGAATATGCCTAGGGAGGACGAAAATGACCTAATTGATCATCCAATGACACAAACACACCTATTGGATGCACAAGATTGGTCTAAAACTCTAATTGGAGAAGAATATGCCTAAGGAGGACGAAAATGACCTAAATGTTAATCCAATGACACAAATGAACGTATTGGATGCACAAGATTGGTTAAAAACCCTAATTGGACAAGAATAAGCCTAGGGACGACGAGAATGACCTAAACGTTAATCCAATGACACAACTCAACTTATTGGAAGCACAAGATTGGTTAAAAACCCTAATTGGATAAGAATAAGCCTAGGGAGGACGAAAATGACCTAATTGATCATCCAATGACACAAACACACCTATTGGATGCACAAGATTGGTTAAAAACCCTAATTGGACAAGAATATGCCTAGGGAGGACGAAAATGACCTAATTGATCATCCAATGACACAAACACACCTATTGGATGCACAAGATTGGTTAAAAACCCTAATTGGACAAGAATATCCCTAGGGAGGACGAAAATGACCCAATTGATCATCCAATGACACAAACAAACCTATTGGATGCACAAGATTGGTTAAAAACCCTAATTGGACCAGAATATGCCTAGGGAGGACGAAAATGACCTAATTGATCATCCAATGACACAAACACACCTATTGGATGCACAAGATTCGTTAAAAACCCTAATTGGACAAGAATATGCCTAGGGAGGACGAAAATGACCAAATCAATCATCCAATGACACAAACACACCTATTGGATGCACAAGATTGGTTAAAAACCCTAATTGGACAAGAATATGCCTAGGGAGGACGAAAATGACCTAATTGATCATCCAATGACACAAACACACCTATTGGATGCACAAGATCGGTTAAAAATCCTAACTGGACAAGAATAAGCCTAGGGAGGACGAAAATGACCTAATTGATCATCCAATGACACAAACACACCTATTGGATGCACAAGATTGGTTAAAAACCCTAATTGGACAAGAATATGCCTAGGGAGGACGAAAATGACCTAATTGATCATCCAATGACACAAACACACCTATTGGATGCACAAGATTGGTTAAAAACCCTAATTGGACAAGAATATGCCTAGGGAGGACGAATATGACCTAAATGTTAATCCAATAACACAAATGAACTTATTGGATGCAAAAGATTGGTTAAAAACCCTAATTGGACAACAATAAGCCTAGGGAGAACGAAAATGACCTAAATCTTAATCCAATGACACAACTCAACTTATTGGATGCACAAGATTGGTTAAAAACCCTAATTGGACAAGAATAAGCCTAGGGAGGACGAAAATGACCTAATTGATCATCCAATGACACAAACACACCTATTGGATGCACAAGATTGGTTAAAAACCCTAATTGGACAAGAAAAAGCCAAGGGAGGACGAAAATGACCTAATTGATCAACCAATGACACAAACACACCTATTGGATACACAAGATTGGTTAAAAACCCTAATTGGACAAGAATATGCCTAGGGAGGACGAAAATGACCTAAATGTTAATCCAATGACACAAATGAACTTATTGGATGCAGAAGATTGGTTAAAAACTATAATTGGACAATAATAAGCCTAGGGAGGACGAAAATGACCTAATTGATCATCCAATGACACAAACACACCTATTGGATGCACAAGATTGGTTAAAAACCCTAATTGGACAAGAATATGCCTAGGGAGGACGAAAATGACCTAATTGATCATCCAATGACACAAACACACCTATTGGATACACAAGATTGGTTAAAAACCCTAATTGGACAAGAATATGTCTAGGGAGGACGAAAATGACCTAAATGTTAATCCAATGACACAAATGAACTTATTGGATGCACAAGATTGGTTAAAAACCCTAATTGGACAAGAATAAGCCTAGGGGGACAAAAATGACCTAAATGTTAATCCAATGAAACAACTCAACTTATTGGATGCACAAGATTGGTTAAAAACCCTAATTGGACAAGAATAAGCCTAGGGAGGACGAAAATGACCTAATTGATCATCCAATGACACAAACACACCTATTGGATGCACAAGATTGGTTAAAAACCCTAATTGGACAAGAATATGCCTAGGGAGGACGAAAATGACCTAATTGATCGTCCAATGACACAAACACACCTATTGGAAGCACAAGATTGGTTAAAAACCCTAATTGGACAAGAATATGCCTAGGGAGGACGAAAATGACCTAAATGTTAATCCAATGACACAAATGAACTTATTGGATGCACAAGATTCGTTAAAAACCCTAATTGGGCAAGAATAAGCCTAGGGAGGACGAAAATGACCTAATTGATCATCCAATGACACAAACACACCTATTGGATGCACAAGATTGGTTAAAAACCCTAATTGGACAAGAATAAGCCTAGGGAGGACGAAAATGACCTAATTGATCATCCATTGCCACAAACACACCTATTGGATGCACAAGATTGTTTAAAAACACTAATTGGACAAGAATATGCCTAGGGAGGACGAAAATGACCTAATTGATCATCCAATGACACAATCACACATATTGGATTCACAAGATTCGTTAAAAACCCTAATTGGACAAGAATATGCCTAGGGAGGACGAAAATGACCTAATTGATCATCCAATGACACAAACACACCTATTGGATGCACAAGATTGGTTAAAAACCCTAATTGGACAAGAATATGCCTAGGGAGGACGAAAATGACCTAATTGATCATCCAATGACACAAACACACCTATTGGATGCACAAGATTGGTTAAAAACCCTAATTGGACAAGAATAAGCCTAGGGAGGACGAAAATGACCTAATTGATCATCCAATGACACAAACACACATATTGGATGCACAAGATTGGTTAAAAACCCTAATTGGACAAGAATAAGCCAAGGGATGACGAAAATGACCTAAATGTTAATCCAATGACACAACTCAACTTATTGGATGCACAAGATTGGTTAAAAACCCTAAATGGACAAGAATAATCCTAGGGAGGACGAAAATGACCAAATTGATCATCCAATGACACAAACACACCTATTGGATGCACAAGATTGGTTAAAAACCCTAATTGGAAAAGAATAAGCCTAGGGAGGACGAAAATGACCTAATTGATCATCCAATGACACAAACACACCTATTAGATGCACAAGATTGGTTAAACACCCTAATTGGACAAGAATATGTCTAGGGAGGACGAAAATGACCTAATTGATCATCCAATGACACAAACACACCTATTGGATGCACAAGATCGGTTAAAAATCCTAATTGGACAAGAATAAGCCTAGGGAGGACGAAAATGACCTAATTGATCATCCAATGACACAAACACACCTATTGGATGCACAAGATTGGTTAAAAACCCTAATTGGACAAGAATATGCCTAGGTAGGACGAAAATGACCTAATTGATCATCCAATGACACAAATGACCTTATTGGATGAACAAGATTTGTTAAAAACCCTAATTGGACAAGAATAAGCCTAGGGAGGACGAAAATAACCTAATTGATCATCCAATGACACAAACACACCTATTGGATGCACAAGATTGGTTAAAAACCCTAATTGGACAAGAATATGCCGAGGGAGGACGAAAATGACCTAAATATTAATTCAATGAAACAGACAAACTTATTGGATGCACAAGATTGGTTACAAACCCTAATTGGACAAGAATATGCCTAGGGAGGACGAAAAGGACCTAATTGATCATCCAATGACACAGACACACCTATTGGATGCACAAGATCTGTTAAAAACCCTAATTGGACAAAAATGAGCCTAGGGAGGACGAAAATAACCTAATTGATCATCCAATGACACAAATAAACCTATTGGATGCACAAGATTGGTTAAAAACCCTAATTGGACAAGAATATGCCTAGGGAGGACGAAAATGACCTAAATGTTAATCCAATGACACAAATGAACTTATTGGATGCACAAGATTGGTTAAAAACCCTAATTGGACAAGAATAAGCATAGGGAGGACGAAAATGACCTAAATGTTAATCCAATGACACAACTCAACTTATTGGATGCACAAGATTGGTTAAAACCCTAATTGGAGAAGAATAAGCCTAGGGAGGACGAAAATGACCTAATTGATCATCCAATGACACAAACACACCTATTGGATACACAAGATTGGTTAAAAACCCTAATTCGACAAGAATAAGCCTAGGGATGACGAAAATGACCTAAATGTTAATCCAATGACACAACTCAACTTATTGGATGCACAACATTGGTTAAAAACCCTAATTGGACAAGAATAAGCCTTGGGAGGACGAAAATAACCTAATTGATCATCCAATGACACATATACACCTATTGGATGCACAAGATTGGTTAAAAACCCTAATTGGACAAGAATATGCCTAGGTAGGGCGAAAATGACCTAACTGTTAATCCAATGACACAAATGAACTTATTGGATGCACAAGATTGGTTAAAACCTCTAATTGGACAAGAATAAGCCTAGGGAGGACGAAAATGACCTAAATGTTAATCCAATGACACAACTCAACTAATTGGATGCACAAGATTGGTTAAAAACCCTAATTGGACAAGAATAAGCCTAGGGAGGACGAAAATGACCTAATTGATCATCCAATGACACAAACACACCTATTGGATGCACAAGATTGGTTAAAAACCCTAATTGGACAAGAATAAGCCTAGGGATGACGAAAATGACCTAAATGTTAATCCAATGACACAACTCAACTTATTGGATGCACAAGATTGGTTAAAAACCCTAATTGGAAAAGAATAAGCCTAGGGAGGACGAAAATGACCTAATTGATCATCCAATGACACAAACACACCTATTGGATGCACAAGATTGGTTACAAACCCTAATTGGACAAGAATATGCCTAGGGAGGACGAAAATGTCTTAATTGATCATCCAATGACACAAACACACCTATTGGATGCACAAGATTGGTTAAAAACCCTAATTGGACAAGAATAAGCCTAGGGAGGACGAAAATGACCTAATTGATCATCCAATGACACAAACACACCTATTGGATGCACAAGATTGGTTAAAAACCCTAATTGGACAAGAATATGCCTAGGGAGGACGAAAATGACCTAATTGATCATCCAAATACACAAACGCACCTATTGGATGCACAAGATCGGTTAAAAACCCTAATTGGACCAGAATAAGCCTAGGGAGGACGAAAATGACCTAATTGATCATCCAATGACACAAACACACCTATTGGATGCACAAGATTGGTTAAAAACTCTAATTGGACAAGAATATGCCTAGGGAGGACGAAAATGACCCAATTGATCATCCAATGACACAAACACACCTATTGGATGCACAAGATTGGTTAAAAACCCTAATTGGACAAGAATACATCTAGGGAGGACGAATATGACCTAAATGTTAATCCAATAACACAAATGAACTTATTGGATGCACAAGATTGGTTAAAAACCCTAATTGGACAAGAATAAGCCTAGGGAGAACGAAAATGACGTAATTGATCATCCACTGACACAAACACACCTATTGGATGCACAAGATTGGTTAAAAACCCTAATTGGACAAGAATATGCCTAGGGAGGACGAAAATGACCTAAATGTTAATCCAATGACACAAATGAACTTATTGGATGCACAAGATTGGTTAAAAACCCTAATTGGACAAGAATAAGCCTAGGGAGGACGAAAATGACCTAATTGATCATCCAATGACACAAACACACCTATTGGATGCACAAGATTGGTTAAAAACCCTAATTGGACAAGAATATGCCTAGGGAGGACGAAAATGACCTAATTGATCATCCAATGACACAAACAAAGTTATTGGATGCACAATATTGGTTAAAAACCCTAATTGGACAACAATAAGCTTAAGGAGGACGAAAATGACCTAATTGATCATCCAATGACACAAACACACCTATTGGATGCAAAAGATTGGTTAAAAACCCTAATTGGAAAAGATGATGCCTAGGGAGGACAAAAATGACCTAAATATTAATTCAATGACACAAACAAACATATTGGATGCACAAGATTGGTTAAAAACCCAAATTGGACAAGAATAAGCCTAGGGAGGACGAAAATGACCTAATTGATCATCCAATGATACAAACACACCTATTGGATGCACAAGATTGACAAGAATAAGACTAGGGAGGACGAAAATGACCTAATTGATCATCCAATGACACTAACACACCTATTGGATGCACAAGATTGGTTAAAAACCCTAATTGGACAAGAATATGCCTAGGGAGGAGGAAAATGACCTAAATATTAATTCAATGACATAAACAAACTTATTGGATGAACAAAATTGGTTAAAAACCCTAATTGGACAAGAATAAGCCTAGGGAGGACCAAAATGACCTAATTGATCATCCAATGACACAAACACACCTATTGGATGCACAAGATTGGTTAAAAACCCTAATTGGACAAGAATATGCCTAGGGAGGACGAAAATGACCTAAATATTAATTCAATGACACAAACAAACTTATTGGATGCACAAGGTTGGTTAAAAACCCTAATTGGACAAGAATAAGCCTAGGGATGACGAAAATGACCTAATTGATCATCCAATGACACAAACACACCTATTGGATGCACAAGATTGGTTAAAAACCCTAATTGGACAAGAATAAGCCTAGGGATGACGAAAATGACCTAAATGTTAATCCAATGACACAACTCAACTTATTGGATGCACAAGATTGGTTAAAAACCCTAATTGGACAAGAATAAGCCTAGGGAGGACGAAAATGACCTAATTGATCATCCAATGAAACAAACACACCTATTGGATGCACAAGATTGGTTAAAAACCCTAATTGGACAAGAATAAGCCTAGGGAGGACGAAAAAGACCTAATTGATCATCCAATAACACAAAAACACCTATTGGATGCACAAGATTGGTTAAAAACCCTAATTGTACAAGAATATTCCTAGGGAGGACGAAAATGACCTAAATATTATTTCAATGACACAACTCAACTTATTGGATGCACAAGATTGGTTAAAAACCCTAATAGGAGAAGAATAAGCCTAGGGAGGACGAAAATGACCTAATTGATCATCCAATGACACAAACACACCAATTGGATGCACAAGATTGGTTAAAAACCCTAATTGGACAAGAATATGCCTAGGGAGGACGAAAATGACCTAAATATTAATTCAATGACACAACTCAACTTATTGGATGCACAAGATTGTTAAAAACCCTAATTGGATAAGAATATGCCTAGGGAGGACGAAAATGACCTAAATGTTAATCCAATGACAAAAATGAACTTATTGGATGCACAAGATTGGTTAAAAACCCTAATTGGACAAGAATAAGCCTAGGGAGGAGGAAAATAACCTAATTGATCATCCAATGACACAAACACACCTATTGGATGCACAAGATTGGTTAAAAACCCTAATTGGACAAGAATATGCCTAGGGAGGACGAAAATGACCTAATTGATCATCCAATGACACAAACACACCTATTGGATGCACAAGATTGGTTAAAAACCCTAATTGGACAAGAATATGCCTAGGGAGGACGAAAATGACCTAATTGATCATCCAATGACACAAATGAACTTATCGGATGCACACGATTAGTTAAAAACCCTAATTGGACAAGAATATGCATAGGGAGGAAGAAAATAACCTAATTGATCATCCAATGACACAAACACACCTATTGGATGCACAAGATTGGTTAAAAACCCTAATTGGACAAGAATATGCCTAGGGAGGACGAAAATGACCTAATTGATCATCCAATGACACAAACACACCTATTGGATGCACAAGATTGGTTAAAAACCCTAATTGGACAAGAATATGCCTAGGGAGGACGAAAATGACCTAATTGATCATCCAAGGACACAAACACACCTATTGGATGCACAAGATTGGTTAAAAACCCTAGTTGGACAAGAATATGCCTAGGGAGGACGAAAATGACCTAATTGATCATCCAATGACACAAATGAACTTATTGGATGCACAAGATTTGTTAAAAACCGTAATTGGACAAGAATAAGCCTAGGGAGGACGAAAATGACCTAATTGATCATCCAATGACACAAACACACCTATTGGATGCACAAGATTGGTTAAAAACCCTAATTGGACAAGAATATGCCTAGGGAGGACGAAAATGACTTAAATATTAATTCAATACCACAAACAAAGTTATTGGATGCACAAGATTGGTTAAAAACCCTAATTTGACAAGAATAAGTCTAGGGAGGACGAAAATGACCTAATTGATCATCCAATGACACAAACACACCTATTGGATGCACAAGATTGGTTAAAAACCCTAATTGGACAAGAATAAGCCTAGGGAGGACGAAAATGACCTAATTGATCATCCAATGATAGAAACACACCAATTGGATGCACAAGATTGGTTAAAAACCCTAATTGGACAAGAATAAGCCTAGGGACGACGAAAATGACCTAATTGATCATCCAATGACACAAACACACCTATTAGATGCACAAGATTGGTTAAAATCCCTAATTGGACAAGAATAAGCCTAGGGAGGAAGAAAATGACCTAATTGATCATCCAATGACACAAACACTGCTATTGGATGCACAAGATTGGTTAAAAACCCTAATTGGACAAGAATAAGCCTAGGGAGGACGAAAATGACCTAAATGTTAATCCAATGACACAACTCAACTTATTGGATGCACAAGATTGGTTAAAAACCCTAATTGGACAAGAATAAGCCTAGGGAGGACGAAAATGACCTAATTGATCATCCAATCACACAAACACACCTATTGGATTCACAAGATTGGTTAAAAACCGTAATTGGACAAGACTAAGCCTAGGGAGGACGAAAATGACCTAATTGATCATCCAATGACACAAACACACCTATTGGATGCACAAGATTGGTTAAAAACCCTAATTGGACAAGAATATGCCTAGGGAGGACGAAAATGACCTAATTGATCATCCAATGACACAAACACACCTATTGGATGCACAAGATTGGTTAAAAACCCTAATTGGACAAGAATAAGCCTAGGGAGGAAGAAAATAACCTAATTGATCATCCAATGACACAAACACACCTATTGGATGCACAAGATTGGTTAAAAACCCTAATTGGACAAGAATATGCCTAGGGAGGACGAAAATGACCTAAATGTTAATCCAATGACACTAATGAACTTATTGGATGCACAAGATTGCTTAAAAACCCTAATTGGACAAGAATAAGCCTAGGGAGGACGAAAATGACCTAATTGATCATCCAATGACACAAACACACCTATTGGATGCACAAGATTGGTTAAAAACCCTAATTGGACAAGAATATGCCTAGGGAGGACGAAAATGACCTAAATGTTAATCCAATGACACAAATGAACTTATTGGATGCACAAGATTTGTTAAAAACCCTAATTGGACAAGAATAAGCATAGGGAGGATCAAAGTGACCTAATTGATCATCCAATGAGATAAACACACCTATTGGATGCACAAGATTGGTTAAAAACCCTAATTGGACAAGAATATGCCTAGGGAGGACGAAAATGACCTAAATGTGAATCCAATGACACAAATGAACTTATTGGATGCACAAGATTGGTTAAAAGCCTAATTCGACAAGAATAAGCCTAGGAAGAATCAAAATGACCTAAATGTTAATCCAATGACACAACTCAACTTATTGGATGCACAAGATTGGTTAAAAACCCTAATTGGACAAGAATAAGCCTAGGGAGGACGAAAATAACCTAATTGATCATCCAATGACACAAACACACCTATTGGATGCACAAGATTGGTTAAAAACCCTAATTGGACAAGAATATGCCTAGGGAGGACGAAAATGACCTAATTGATCATCCAATGACACAAACACACCTATTGGATGCACAAGATTGGTTAAAAACCCTAATTGGACAAGAATATGCCTAGGGAGGACGAAAATGACCTAATTGATCATCCAATGACACAAATGAACTTATCGGATGCACACGATTAGTTAAAAACCCTAATTGGACAAGAATATGCATAGGGAGGAAGAAAATAACCTAATTGATCATCCAATGACACAAACACACCTATTGGATGCACAAGATTGGTTAAAAACCCTAATTGGACAAGAATATGCCTAGGGAGGACGAAAATGACCTAATTGATCATCCAATGACACAAACACACCTATTGGATGCACAAGATTGGTTAAAAACCCTAATTGGACAAGAATATGCCTAGGGAGGACGAAAATGACCTAATTGATCATCCAATGACACAAACACACCTATTGGATGCACAAGATTGGTTAAAAACCCTAATTGGACAAAAATAAGCGTAGGGAGAACGAAAATGACCTAAATATTAATCCAATGACACAACTCAACTTATTGGATGCACAAGATTGGTTAAAAACCCTAATTGGACAAGAATAAGCCTAGGGAGGACGAAAATGACCTAATTGATCATCCAATGACACAAACACACCTATTGGATGCACAAGATTGGTTAAAAACCCTAATTGGACAAGAATATGCCTAGGGAGGACGAAAATGACCTAATTGATCATCCAATGACACAAACACACCTATTGGATGCACAAGATTGGTTTAAAACCCTAAATGGACAAGAATATGCCTAGGGAGGACGAAAATGACCTAATTGATCATCCAATGATACAAATGAACTTATTGGATGCACAAGATTGGTTAAAAACCCTAATTGGACAATAATAAGCCTAGGGAGGACGAAAATGACCTAATTGATCATCCAATGACACAAACACACCTATTGGATGAACAAGATTGGTTAAAAACCCTAATTGGACAAGAATAAGCCTAGGGAGGACGAAAATGACCTAATTGATCATCCAATGACACAAACACACCTATTGGATGCACAAGATTGGTTAAAAACCCTAATTGGACAAGAATAAGCCTAGAGAGGACCAAAATGACCTAATTGATCATCCAATGACACAAGCACACCTATTGGATACACAAGATTGGTTAAAAACCCTAATTGGACAAGAATATGCCTAGGGAGGACGAAAATGACCTAAATGTTAATCCAATGACTCAAATGAACTTATTGGATGCACAAGATTGGTTAAAAACCCTAATTGGACAAGAAAAATTCTAGGGGGGACGAAAATGACCTAAATGTTAATCCAATGAAACAACTCAACTTATTGGATGCACAAGATTGGTTAAAAACCCTAATTGGACAAGAATAAGCCTAGGGAGGACGAAAATGACCTAATTGATCATCCAATGACACAAACACACCTATTGGATGCACAAGATTGGTTAAAAACCCTAATTGGACAAGAATAAGCCTAGGGATAACGAAAATGACCTAAATGTTAATCCAATGACCCAACTCCACTTATTGGATGCACAAGATTGGTTAAAAACCCTAATTGGACAAGAATAAGCCTAGGGAGGACGAAAATGACCTAATTGATCATCCAATGACACAAACACACCTATTGGATGCACAAGATTGGTTAAAAACCCTAATTGGGAAAGAATAAGCCTAGGGAGGACGAAAATGACCTAATTGATCATCCAATGACACAAATGAACTTATTGGATGCACAAGATTGGTTAAAAACCCAAACTGGACAAGAATAAGCCTAGGGAGGACGAAAATGACCTAATTGATCATCCAATGACACAAACACACCTATTGGATGTACAAGATTGGTTAAAAACCCTAATTTGACTAGAATAAGCCTAGGGAGGACGAAAATGACCTAATTGAACATCCATTGCCACAAACACACCTAATGGATGCACAAGATTGGTTAAAAACCCTAATTGGACAAGAATATGCCTAGGGAGGACGAAAATGACCTAATTGGTCATTCGATGACACAAACACACCTATTGGATGCACAAGATTGGTTAAAAACCCTAATTGGA
Source organism: Cicer pinnatifidum (assembly GCA_037974775.1). Lineage (NCBI taxonomy): Eukaryota > Viridiplantae > Streptophyta > Magnoliopsida > Fabales > Fabaceae > Cicer > Cicer pinnatifidum. Next base: position 48,515 of record JBBPBR010001088.1, read on the forward strand.
CAAGAATAAGCCTAGGGAGGACGAAAATAACCTAATTGATCATCCAATGACACAAACACACCTATTGGATGCACAAGATTGGTTAAAAACCCTAATTGGACAAGAATATGCCTAGGGAGGACGAAAATGACCTAAATGTTAATCCAATGACACAAATGAACTTATTGGATGCACAAGATTGGTTAAAAACCCTAATTGGACAAGAATAAGCCTAGGTAGGACGAAAATGACCTAAATGTTAATCCAATGACACAACTCAACTTATTGGATGCACAAGATTGGTTAAAACCCTAATTGGAGAAGAATAAGCCTAGGGAGGACGAAAATGACCTAATTGATCATCCAATGACACAAACACACCTATTGGATTCACAAGATTGGTTAAAAACCCTAATTCGACAAGAATAAGCCCAGGGATGACGAAAATGACCTAAATGTTAATCCAATGACACAACTCAACTTATTGGATGCACAACATTGGTTAAAAACCCTAATTGGACAAGAATAAGCCTTGGGAGGACGAAAATAACCTAATTGATCATCCAATGACACATATACACCTATTGGATGCACAAGATTGGTTAAAAACCCTAATTGGACAAGAATATGCCTAGGTAGGGCGAAAATGACCTAACTGTTAATCCAATGACACAAATGAACTTATTGGATGCACAAGATTGGTTAAAAACTCTAATTGGACAAGAATAAGCCTAGGGAGGACGAAAATGACCTAAATGTTAATCCAATGACACAACTCAACTAATTGGATGCACAAGACTGGTTAAAAACCCTAATTGGACAAGAATATGCCTAGGGAGGACGAAAATGACCTAATTGATCATCCAATGACACAAACACACCTATTGGATGCACAAGATTTGTTAAAAACCCTAATTGGAAAAGTATAAGCCTAGGGAGGACGAAAATGACCTAATTGATCATCCAATGACACAAACACACCTATTGGATGCACAAGATTTGTTACAAACCCTAATTGGACAAGAATATGCCTAGGGAGGACGAAAATGTCTTAATTGATCATCCAATGACACAAACACACCTATTGGATGCACAAGATTGGTTAAAAACCCTAATTGGACAAGAATAAGCCTAGGGAGGACGAAAATGACCTAATTGATCATCCAATGACACAAACACACCTATTGGATGCACAAGATTGGTTAAAAACCCTAATTGGACAAGAATAAGCCTAGGGATGACGAAAATGACCTAAATGTTAATCCAATGACACAACTCAACTTATTGGATGCACAAGATTGGTTAAAAACCCTAATTGGAAAAGAATAAGCCTAGGGAGGACGAGAATGACCTAATTGATCATCCAATGACACAAACACACCTATTGGATGCACAAGATTGGTTAAAAACCCTAATTGGACAAGAATATGCCTAGGGAGGACGAAAATGTCTTAATTGATCATCCAATGACACAAACACACCTATTGGATGCACAAGATCGGTTAAAAATCCTAATTGGACAAGAATAAGCCTAGGGAGGACGAAAATGACCTAATTGATCATCCAATGACATAAACACCCCTATTGGATGCACAAGATTGGTTAAAAACCCTAATTGGACAAGAATATGCCTAGGGAGGACGAAAATGACCTAATTGATCATCCAATGACACAAATGACCTTATTGGATGAACAAGATTTGTTAAAAACCCTAATTGGACAAGAATAAGCTTAGGGAGGACGAAAATAACCTAATTGATCATCCAATGACACAAACACACCTATTGGATGCACAAGATTGGTTAAAAACCCTAATTGGACAAGAATATGCCTAGGGAGGACGAAAATGACCTAAATAATAATTCAATGACACAAACAAACTTATCGGATGCACAAGATTGGCTAAAAACCCTAATTGGACAAGAATAAGCCTAGGGAGGACGAAAATGACCTAATTGATCATCCAATGACACAAACACACCTATTGGATGCACAAGATTGGTTAAAAACCCTAATTGGACAAGAATATGCCTAGGGAGGACGAAAATGACCTAATTGATCATCCAATGACATAAATGAACTTATTGGATGCACAAGATTAGTTAAAAACCCTAATTGGACAAGAATAAGCCTAGGAAGGACGTAAATAACCTAATTGATCATCCAATGACAAAAACACACCTATTGGATGCACAAGATTGGTTAAAAACCATAATTGGACAAGAATATACCTAGGGAGGACGAAAATGACCTAATTGATCATCCATTGCCACAAACACACCTATTGGATGCACAAGATTGGTTAAAAACCCTAATTCGACAAGAATATGCCTAGGGAGGACGAAAATGACCTAATTGGTCATCCAATGACACAAACACACCTATTGGATGCACAAGATTGGTTAAAAACCCTAATTGGACAAGAATAAGCCTAGGGAGGATGAAAATAACCTAATTGATCATCCAATGACACAAACACACCTATTGGATGCACAAGATTGGTTAAAAACCCTAATTGGACAAGAATATGCCTAGGGAGGACGAAAATGACCTAAATGTTAATCCAATGACACAAATGAATTTATTGGATGCACAAGATTTGTTAAAAACCCTAATTGGACATGAATAAGCCTAGGCAGGACGAATATGACCTAAATGTTAATCCAATGACACAACTCAACTTATTGGATGCACAAGATTGGTTAAAAACCCTAATTGGACAAGAATAAGCCTAGGGAGGACGAAAATGACCTAATTGATCATCCAATGACACAAACACACCTATTGGATGCACAAGATTGGTTAAAAACCCTAATTGGACAAGAATATGCCTAGGGAGGACGAAAATGACCTAAATATTAATTCAATGAAACAAACAAACTTATTGGATGCACAAGATTGGTAAAAAACTCTAATTGGACAAGAATAAGCCTAGGGAGGACGAAAATGACCTAATTGATCATCCAATGACACAAACACACCTATTGGATGCACAAGATTGGTTAAAAACCCTAATTGGACAAGAATAAGCCTAGGGAGGACGAAAATGACCTAATTGATCATCCAATGACACAAACACACCAATTGGATGCACAAGATTGGTTAAAAACCCTAGTTGGACAAGAACATGCCTAGGGAGGACGAAAATGACCAAAATATTAATTCAATGACACAAACAAAGTTATTGGATGCACAAGATTGGTTAAAAACCCTAATTGGACAAGAATAAGCCTAGGGAGGACGAAAATGACCTAATTGATCATCCAATGACACAAACACACCTATTGGATGCACAAGATTGGTTAAAAACCCTAATTGGACAAGAATAAGCCTAGGGAGGACGAAAATGACCTAATTGATCATCCAATGACACAAACACGCTTATTGGATGCACAAGATTGGTTAAAAACCCTAACTGGACAAGAATATGCCTAGGGAGGACGAAAATGACCTAATTGATCATCCAATGACACAAACACACCTATTGGATGCACAAGATTGGTTAAAAACCCTAATTGGACAAGAATAAGCCTAGGGAGGACGAAAATGACCTAATTGATCATCCAATGACACAAACAAACCTATTGGATGCACAAGATTGGTTAAAAACCCTAATTGGACAAGAATAAGCCTAGGGAGGACGAAAATGTCCTAATTGATCATCCAATGACACAAACACACCTATTGGATGCACAAGATTGGTTAAAAACCCTAATTGGACAAGAATAAGCCTAGGGAGGACGAAAATGACCTAATTGATCATCCAACGACACAAACACACCTATTGGATGCACAAGATTTGTTAAAAACCCAAATTGGACAAGAATATGCCTAGGGAGGACGAAAATGACCTAATTGATCATCCAATGACACAAACACACCTATTGGATGCACAAGATTGGTTAAAAACCCTAATTGGACAAGAATATGCCTTGGGAGGACGAAAATGACCTGAATATTAATTCAATGACACAAACAAACTTATTGGATTCACAAGATTGGTTAAAAACCGTAATTGGACAAGAATAAGCCTAGGGAGGACGAAAATGACCTAATTGATCATCCAATGACACAAACACACCTATTGGATGCACAAGATTGGTTAAAAACCCTAATTGGACAAGAATAAGCCTAGGGAGGACGAAAATGACCTAATTGATCATCCAATGACACAAACACACCTATTGGATGCACAAGATTGGTTAAAAACCCTAATTGGACAAGAATATGCCTAGGGAGGACGAAAATGACCTAATTGATCATCCAATGACACAAACACACCAATTGGAAGCACAAGATTCGTTAAAGACCCTAATTGGACAAGAATATGCCTAGGGAGGACGAAAATGAACTAATTGATCATCCAATGACACAAACACACCTATTGGATGCACAAGATTGGTTAAAAACCCTAATTGGACAAGAATAAGCCTAGGGAGGACGAAAATAACCTAATTGATCATCCAATGACACAAACACACCTATTGGATGCACAAGATTGGTTTAAAACCCTAGATGGACAAGAATATGCCTAAGGAGGACGAAAAGGACCTAATTGATCATCCAATGACACAAATGAACTTATTGCATGCACAAGATTGGTTAAAAACCCTAATTGGCCAATAATAAGCCTAGGGAGGACGAAAATGACCTAATTGATCATCCAATGACACAAACACACCTATTGGATGCACAAGATTGGTTAAAAACCCTAATTGGACAAGAATAAGCCTAGGGAGGACGAAAATGACCTAATTGATCATCCAATGACACAAACACACCTATTGGATGCACAAGATTGGTTAAAAACCCTAATTGGACAAGAATATGCCTAGGGAGGACGAAAATGACCTAAATGTTAATCCAATGACACAAACGAACTTATTGGATGCACAAGATTGGTTAAAAACCCTAATTGGAAAAGAATAAGCCTAGGGAGGACGAAAATGACCTAATTGATCATCCAATGACACAAACACACCTATTGGATGCACAAGATTGGTTAAAAACCCTAATTGGACAAGAATATGCCTAGGGAGGACGAAAATGACCTAATTGATCATCCAATGACACAAATGACCTTATTGGATGCACAAGATTAGTTAAAAACCCTAATTGGACAAGAATAAGCCTAGGGAGGACTAAAATAACCTAATTGATCATCCAATTACACAAACACACCTATTGGATGCACAAGATTGGTTAAAAACCCTAATTGGACAAGAATATGCCTAGGGAGGACGAAAATGACCTAAATATTAATTCAATGAAACAGACAAACTTATTGGATGCACAAGATTGGTTACAAACCCTAATTGGACAAGAATATGCCTAGGGAGGACGAAAATGACCTAATTGATCATCCAATGACACAAACACACCTACTGGATGCACAAGATTGGTTAAAAACCCTAATTGGACAAGAATATGCCTAGGGCGGACGAAAATGTCTTAATTGATCATCCAATGACACAAACACACCTATTGGATGCACAAGATCAATTAAAAATCCTAATTGGACAAAAATAAGCCTAGGGAGGACGAAAATGACCTAATTGATCATCCAATGACACAAACACACCTATTGGATGCACAAGATTGGTTAAAAACCCTAATTGGACAAGAATATGCCTAGGGAGGACGAAAATGTCTTAATTGATCATCCAATGACACAAACACACCTATTGGATGCACAAGATCTATTAAAAATCCTAATTGGACAAAAATAAGCCTAGGGAGGACGGAAATGACCTAATTGATCATCCAATGACACAAACACACCTATTGGATGCACAAGATTGGTTAAAAACCCTAATTGGACAAGAATATGCCTAGGGAGGACGAAAATGTCTTAATTGATCATCCAATGACACAAACACACCTATTGGATGCACAAGATCGGTTAAAAATCCTAATTGGACAAGAATAAGCCTAGGGAGGACGAAAATGACCTAATTGATCATCCAATGCCACAAACACACCTATTGGATGCACAAGATTGGTTAAAAACCCTAATTGGACAAGAATATGCCTAGGGAGGACGAAAATGACCTAATTGATCATCCAATGACACAAATGACCTTATTGGATGAACAAGATTTGTTAAAAACCCTAATTGGACAAGAATAAGCTTAGGGAGGACGAAAATAACCTAATTGATCATCCAATGACACAAACACACCTATTGGATGCACAAGATTGGTTAAAAACCCTAATTGGACAAGAATATGCCTAGGGAGGACGAAAATGACCTAAATATTAATTCAATGAAACAGACAAACTTATTGGATGCACAAGATTGGCTACAAACCCTAATTGGACAAGAATATGCCTAGGGAGGACGAAAATGACCTAATTGATCATCCAATGACACAAACACACCTATTGGATGCACAAGATTGGTTAAAAACCCTAATTGGACAAGAATATGCCTAGGGAGGACGAAAATGACCTAATTGATCATCCAATGACACAAACACACCTGTTGGATGCAGAAGATTGGTTAAAAACCCTAATTGGACAATAATATGCCTAGGGAGGACGAAAATGACCTAATTGATCATCCAATGACACAAACACACCTATTGGATGCACAAGATTGGTTAAAAACCCTAATTGGACAAGAATATGCCTAGGGAGGACGAAAATGACCTAATTGATCATCCAATGACACAAACACACCTATTGGATGCACAAGATTGGTTACAAACCCTAATTGGACAAGAATATGCCTAGGGAGGACGAAAATGACCTAAATATTAATTCAATGACACAAACAAACTTATTGGATGCATAAGATTGGTTAAAAACCCTAATTGGACAAGAATAAGCCTAGGGAGGACGAAAATGACCTAATTGATCATCCAATGACACAAACACACCTATTGGATGCACAAGATTGGTTAAAAACCCTAACTGGACAAGAATATGCCTAGGGAGGACGAAAATGACCTAATTGATCATCCAATTACACAAACACACCTATTGGATGCACAAGATTGGTTAAAAACCCTAATTGGACAAGAATATGCCTAGGAAGGACGAATATGACTTAAATGTTAATCCAATAACACAAATGAACTTATTGGATGCACAAGATTGATTAAAAACCTTAATTGGACAAGAATAAGCCTAGGGAGAACGAAAATTACCTAAATGTTAATCCAATGACACAACTCAACTTATTGGATGCACAAGATTGGTTAAAAACCCTAATTGGACAAGAATAAGCCTAGGGAGGACGAAAATGACCTAATTGATCATCCAATGACACAAACACACCTATTGGATGCACAAGATTGGTTAAAAACCCTAATTGGACAAGAATATGCCTAGGGAGGACGAAAATGACCTAATTGATCATCCAATGACACAAACACACCTATTGAATGCACAAGATTGGCTAAAAACCCTAATTGGACAAGAATATGCCTAGGGAGGACCAAAATGACCTAAATATTAATTCAATGACACAAACAAACTTATTGGATGCACAAGATTGGTTAAAAACCCTAATTGGACAAGAATAAGCCTATGGAGGACGAAAATGACCTAATTGATCATCCAATGACACAAACACACCTATTGGATGCACAAGATTGGTTAAAAACCCTAATTGGACAAGAATATGCCTAGGGAGGACGAATATGACCTAAATGTTAATCCAATGACACAAATGAACTTATTGGATGCACAAGATTGGTTAAAAACCCTAATTGGACAAGAATAAGCCTAGGGAGGATCAAAGTGACCTAATTGATCATCCAATGAGATAAACACACCTATTGGATGCACAAGATTGGTTAAAAACCCTAATTAGACAAGAATATGCCTAAGGATGATGAAAATGACCTAAATGTGAATCCAATGACACAAATGCACTTATTGGATGCACAAGATTGGTTAAAAACCTAATTGGACAAGAATAAGCCTAGGGAGAATGAAAATGACCTAATTGATCATCCAATGACACAAACACACCTATTGGATGCACAAGATTGGTTAAAAACCCTAATTGGACAAGAATATGCCTAGGGAGGACGGATATGACCTAAATGTTAATCCAATGACACAAATGAACTTATAGGATGCACAAGATTGGTTAAAAACCCTAATTGGACAAGAATAAGCCTAGGGAGTACGAAAATGACTTAATTGATCATCCAATGACACAAACACACCTATTGGATGCACAAGATTGGTTAAAAACCCTAATTGGACAAGAATATGCCTAGGGAGGACGAAAATGACCTAATTGATCATCCAATGACACAAACACACCTATTGGATGCACAAGATTGGTTAAAAACCCTAATTGGACAAGAATATGCCTAGGGAGGACGAAAGTCACCTAAATATTAATTCAATGACACAAACAAACTTATTGGATGCACAAGATTGGTTAAAAACCCTAGTTGGACAAGAATAAGCATAGGGAGGACGAAAATGACCTAATTGATCATCCAATGACACAACCACACCTATAGGATGCACAAGATTGGTTAAAAACCCTAATTGGACAAGAATAAGCCTAGGGAGGACGAAAATGACCTAATTGATCATCCAATGACACAAACACACCTATTGGATGCACAAGATTGGTTAAAAACCCTAATTGGACAAGAATATGCCTAGGGAGGACGAAAATGACCTAATTGATCATCCAATGACACAAACACACCTATTGGATGCACAAGATTGGTTAAAAACCCTAATTGGACAAGAATAAGCCTAGGGATGACGAAAATGACCTAAATGTTAATCCAATGACACAACTCAACTTATTGGATGCACAAGATTGGTTAAAAACCCTAATTGGACAAGAATAAGCCTATGGGGGACGAAAATGACCTAATTGATCATCCAATGACACAAACACACCTATTGGATGCACAAGATTGGTTAAAAACCCTAATTGGACAAGAATAAGCCTAGGGAGGACGAAAATGACCTAAATGTTAATCCAATGACACAACTCAACTTATTGGATGCACAAGATTGGTTAAAAACCCTAATTGGACAAGAAAAACCCTAGGGAGGACGAAAATGACCTAATTGATCATCCAATGACACAAACACGCCTATTGGATGCACAAGATTGGTTAAAAACCCTAATTGGACAAGAATAAGCCTAGGGAGGACGAAAATGACCTAATTGAACATCCATTGCCACAAACACACCTATTGGATGCACAAGATTGGTTAAAAACCCTAATTGGACAAGAATATGCCTAGGGAGGACGAAAATGGCCTAATTAATCATCCAATGACACAAACACACCTATTGGATGCACAAGATTGGTTAAAAACCCTAATTGGACAAGAATATGCCTAGGGAGGACGAAAATGACCTAATTGATCATCCAATGACACAAACACACCTATTGGATGCACAAGATTGGTTAAAAATCCTAATTGCACAAGTATAAGCCTATGGAGGACGAAAATGACCTAATTGATAATCCAATGACACAAACACACCTATTGGATCCACAAGATTGGTTAAAAACTCTATTGGACAAGAATATACCTAGGCAGGACGAAAATGACCTAATTGATCATCCAATGACACAAACACACCTATTGGATGCACAAGATCGGTTAAAAACCTTAATTGGACAAGAATAAGCCTAGGGAGGACGAAAATGACCTAATTGATCATCCAATGACACAAACACACCTATTGGATGCACAAGATTGGTTAAAAACCCTAATTGGACAAGAATATGCCTAGGGAGGACGAAAATGACCTAATTGATCATCCAATGACACAAATGACCTTATTGGATGAACAAGATTTGTTAAAAACCCTAATTAGACAAGAATAATCCTAGGGATGACGAAAATGACCTAAATGTTAATCCAATGACACAACACACCTATTGGATGCACAAGATTGGTTAAAAACCCTAATTGGACAAGAATATGCCTAGGGAGGACGAAAATGACCTAATTAATCATCCAATGACACAAACACACCTATTGGATGCACAAGATTGGTTAAAAACCAAAATTGGACAAGAATAAGCCTAGGGAGGACGAAAATGACCTAATTGATCATCCATTGCCACAAACACAGCTATTGGATACACAAGATTGATTAAAAACCCTAATTGGACAAGAATAAACCTAGGGATGACGAAAATGAGCTAAATGTTAATCCAATGACACAACTCAACTTATTGGATGCACAAGATTGGTTAAAAACCCTAATTGGACAAGAATAAGCCTAGGGAGGACGAAAATGACCTAATTGATCATCCAATGACACAAACACACCTATTGGATGCACAAGATTGGTTAAAAACCCTAATTGGACAAGAATATGCCTAGGGAGGACGAAAATGACCTAATTGATCATCCAATGACACAAACACACCTATTGGATGCACAAGATTGGTTAAAAACCATAATTGGACAAGAATAAGCAAAGGGAGGACGAAAATGACCTAATTGATCATCCAATGACACAAACACACCTATTGGATGCACAAGATTGGTTAAAAACCCTAATTGGACAAGAATATGCCTAGGGAGGACGAAAATGACCTAATTGATCATCCAGTGACACAAACACACCTATTGGATGCACAAGATTGCTTAAAAACCCTAATTGGACAAGAATACGCCTAGGGAGGACGAATATGACCTAATGTTAATCCAATAACACAAATGAACTTATTGGATGCACAAGATTGGTGAAAAACCCTAATTGGACAAGAATATGCCTAGGGAGGACGAAAATAACCAAATTGATCATCCAATGACACTAATGAACTTATTGGATGCACAAGATTGGTTAAAAACCCTAATTGGACAAGAATAAGCCTAGGGAGGACGAAAATGACCTAATTGATCATCCAATGACACAAACACACCTATTGGATGCACAAGATTGGTTAAAAACCCTAATTGGACAAGAATATGCCTAGGGAGGACGAAAATGACCTAATTGATCATCCAATGAAACAAACACACCTACTGGATGCACAAGATTCGTTAAAAACCCTAATTGGACAAGAATATGCCTAGGGAGGACGAAAATGACCTAATTGATCATCCAATGACACAAACACACCTATTGGATGCACAAGATTGGTTAAAAACCCTAATTGGACAAGAATATGCCTAGGGAGGACGAAAATGACCTAATTGATCATCCAATGACACAAACACACCTATTGGATGCACAAGATTGGTTAAAAACCCTAATTGGACAAGAATAAGCGTAGGGAGAACGAAAATGACCTAAATGTTAATCCAATGACACAACTCCACTTATGGGATGCACAAGATTGGTTAAAAACCCTAATTGGACAAGAATATGCCTAAGGAGGACGAAAATGACCTAAATATTAATTCAATGACACAAACAAACTTATCGGATGCACAACATTGGTTAAAAACCCTAATTGGACGAGAATAAGCCTAGGGACGACGAAAATGACCTAATTGATCATCCAATGACACAAACACACCTATTGTATGCACAAGATTGGTTAAAAACCCTAATTGGACAAGAATAAGCCTAGGGATGACGAAAATGACCTAAATGTTAATCCAATGACACAACTCAACTTATTGGATGCACAAGATTGGTTAAAAACCCTAATTGGACAAGAATAAGCCTAAGGAGGACGAAAATGACCTAATTGATCATCCAATGACACATACACACCTATTAGATGCACAAGATTGGTTAAAAACCCTAATTGGACAAGAATAAGCCTAGGGATGACGAAAATGACCTAAATGTTAATCCAATGACACAACTCAACTTATTGGATGCACAAGATTGGTTAAAAACCCTAATTGGACAAGAATAAGCCTAGGGAGGACGAAAATGACCTAATTGATCATTCAAGGACACAAACATACCTATTGGATGCACAAGATTCGTTAAAAACCCTAATTGGACAAGAATATGCCTAGGGAGGACGAAAATGACCTAAATATTAATTCAATGAAACAGACAAACTTATTGGATGCACAAGATTGGTTACAAACCCTAATTGGACAAGAATATGCCTAGGGAGGACGAAAATGACCTAATTGATCATCCAATGACACAAACACACCTATTGGATGCACAAGATTGGTTAAAAACCCTAATTGGACAAGAATAAGCCTAAGGAGGACGAAAATAACCTAATTGATCATCCAATGACACAAATACACCTATTCGATGCACAAGATTGGTTAAAAACCCTAATTGGACAAGAATATGCCTAGGGAGGACGAAAATGACCTAAATGTTAATCCAATGACACAAATGAACTTATTGGATGCACAAGATTGGTTAAAAACCCTAATTGGACAAGAATAAGCCTAGGGAGGACGAAAAATGACCTAAATGTTAATCCAATGACACAACTCAACTTCTTGGATGCACAAGATTGGTTACAAACCCTAATTGGACAAGAATATGCCTAGGGAGGACGAAAATGACCTAATTGATCATCCAATGACACAAACACACCTATTGGATGCACAAGATTGGTTAAAAACCCTAATTGGACAAGAATAAGCCTAGGGAGAATGAAAATGACCTAAATGATAATCCAATGACACAACTCAACTTATTGGATGCACAAGATTGGTTAAAAACCCTAATTGGACAAGAATAAGCCTAGGGAGGACGAAAATGACCTAATTGATCATCCAATGACACAAACACACCTATTGGATGCACAAGATTGGTTAAAAACCCTAATTGGACAAGAATCAGCCTAGGGAGAATGAAAATGACCTAAATGTTAATCCAATGACACAACTCAACTTATTGGATGCACAAGATTGGTTAAAAACCCTAATTGGACAAGAATAAGCCTAGGGAGGACGAAAATGACCTAATTGATCATCCAATGACACAAACACACCTATTGGATGCACAAGATTGGTTTAAAACCCTAATTGGACAAGAATATGCCTAGGGAGGACGAAAATGACCTAATTGATCATCCAATGACACAAATGAACGTATTGGAAGCACAAGATTAGTTAAAATTCCTAATTGGACAAGAATATGCCTAGGGAGGACGAAAATAACCTAATTGATCATCCAATGACACAAACACACCTATTGGATGCACAAGATTGGTTAAAAACCCTAATTGGACAAGAATATGCCTAGGGAGGACGAAAATGACCTAATTGATCATCCAATGACACAAACACACCTATTGGATGCACAAGATCGGTTAAAAACCCTAATTGGACAAGAATAAGCCTAGGGAGGACGAAAATGACCTAATTGATCATCCAATGACACAAACACACCTATTGGATGCACAAGATTGGTTAAAAACCCTAATTGGACAAGAATATGCCTAGGGAGGACGAAAATGACATAAATATTAATTCAATGACACAAACAAAGTTATTGGATGCACAAGATTGGTTAAAAACCCTAATTTGACAAGAATAAGTCTAGGGAGGACGAAAATGACCTAATTGATCATCCAATGACACAAACACACCTATTGGATGGACAAGATTGGTTAAAAACCCTAATTGGACAAGAATAAGCCTAGGGAGGACGAAAATGACCTAATTGATCATCCAATGACACAAACACACCTATTGGATGCACAAGATTGGTTAAAAACCCTAATTGGACAAGAATATGCCTAGGGAGGACGAAAATGACCTAATTGATCATCCAATGACACAAACACACCTATTGGATGCACAAGATTGATTAAAAACCTTAATTGGACAAGAATAAGCCCAGGGACGACGAAAATGACCTAAATGTTAATCCAATGACACAACTCAACTTATTGGATGCACAAGATTGGTTAAAAACCCTAATTGGAAAAGAATATGCCTAGGGAGGAAGAAAATGACCTCAATATTAATTTAATGACACAAACAAACTTATCAGATGCACAAGATTGGTTAAAAACCCTAATTGGACAAGAATAAGCCTAGGGAGGACGAAAATGACCTAATTGATCATCCAATGACACAAACACACCTATTGGATGCACAAGATTGGTTAAAAACCCTAATTGGACAAGAATATGCCTAGGGAGGACGAAAATGACCTAAATATTAATTCAATGACACAAACAAACTTATCGGATGCACAAGATTGGTAAAAAACCTTAATTGGACAAGAATAAGCCTAGGGAGGACGAAAATGACCTAATTGATCATCCAATGACACAAACACACCTATTGGATGCACAAGATTGGTTAAAAACCCTAATTGGACAAGAATAAACCTAGGGAGGACGAAAATGACCTAAATATTAATTCAATGACACAAACAAACTTATCGGATGCACAAGATTGGTTAAAAACCCTAATTGGACAAGAATAAACCTAGGGAGGACGAAAATGACCTAATTGATCATCCAATGACACAAACACCCTTATTGGATGCACAAGATTGGTTAAAAACCCTAATTGGACAAGAATATGCCATGGAGGACGAAAATGACCTAATTGATCATCCAATGACACAAACACACCTATTGGATGCACAAGATTGGTTAAAAACCCTAATTGGACAAGAATATGCCTAGGGAGGACGAAAATGACCTAATTGATCATCCAATGACACAAACACACCTATTGGATGCACAAGATTGGTTAAAAACCCTAATTGGACAAGAATAAGCCTAGGGAGGACGAAAATGACCTAATTGATCATCCAATGACACAAACACACCTATTGGATGCACAAGATTGGTTAAAAACCCTAGTTGGACAAGAATATGCCTAGGGAGGACGAAAATGACCTAATTGATCATCCAATGAGACAAACACACCTATTGGAAGCACAAGATTGGTTAAAAACCCTAGTTGGACAAGAATATGCCTAGGGAGGACGAAAATGACCTAATTGATCATCCAATGACACAAATGAACTTATTGGATGCACAAGATTGGTTAAAAACCCTAATTGGACAAGAATAAGCATAGAAAGGACGAAAATGACCTAATTGATCATCCAATGACACAAACACACCTATTGGATGCACAAGATTGGTTAAAAACCGTAATTGGACAAGAATATGCTTAGGGAGGACGAAAATGACCTAAATGTTAATCCAATGACACAAATGAACTTATTGGATGCACAAGATTGGTTAAAAACCCTAATTGGACAAGAATAAGCCTAGGAAGGACGAAAATAACCTAATTGATCATCCAATGACACAAACACACCTATTGGATGCACAAGATTGGTTAAAAACCCTAATTGGAAAAGAATACGCCTAGGTAGGACGAAAATGACCTAAATATTAATTCAATGACACAAACAAAGTTATTGGATGCACAAGATTGGTTAAAACCCCTAATTGGACAAGAATAAGTCTAGGGAGGACGAAAATGACCTAATTGATCATCCAATGACACAAACACACCTATTGGATGCACAAGATTGGTTAAAAACCCTAATTGGACAAGAATAAGCCTAGGGAGGACGAAAATGACCTAATTGATCATCCAATGACACAAACACACCTATTGGATGCACAAGATTGGTTAAAAACCCTAATTGGACAAGAATATGCCTAGGGAGGATGAAAATGACCTAATTGATCATCCAATGACACAAATGAACTTATTGGATGCACAAGATTGGTTAAAAACCCTAATTGGACAAGAATAAGCATAGAAAGGACGAAAATGACCTAATTGATCATCCAATGACACAAACACACCTGTTGGATGCACAAGATTGGTTAAAAACCGTAATTGGACAAGAATATGCTTAGGGAGGACGAAAATGACCTAAATGTTAATCCAATGACACAAATGAACTTATTGGATGCACAAGATTGGTTAAAAACCCTAATTGGACAAGAATAAGCCTAGGAATGACGAAAATAACCTAATTGATCATCCAATGACACAAACACACCTATTGGATGCACAAGATTGGTTAAAAACCCTAATTGGAAAAGAATACGCCTAGGTAGGACGAGAATGACCTAAATATTAATTCAATGACACAAACAAAGTTATTGGATGCACAAGATTGGTTAAAACCCCTAATTGGACAAGAATAAGTCTAGGGAGGACGAAAATGACCTAATTGATCATCCAATGACACAACTACACCTATTGGATGCACAAGATTGGTTAAAAACCCTAATTGGACAAGAATAAGCCTAGGGAGGACGAAAATGACCTAATTGATCATCCAATGACACAAACACACCTATTGGATGCACAAGATTGGTTAAAAATCCTAATTGGACAATAATATGCCTAAAGAGGACGAAAATGACTTAATTGATCATCCAATGACACAAACACACATATTGGATGCACAAGATTGGTTAAAAATCCTAATTGGACAAGAATAAGCCTAGGGAGGACGAAAATGACCTAAATGTTATTCGAATGACACAACTCAAGTTATTGGATGCACAAGATTGATTAAAAACCCTAATTGGACAAGAATAAGCCTAGGGAGGACGAAAATGACCTAATTGATCATCCAATGACACAAACACACCTATTGGATGCACAAGATTGGTTAAAAACCCTAATTGGACAAGAATATGCCTAGGGAGGACGAAAATGACCTAATTGATCATCCAATGACACAAACACACCTATTGGATGCACAAGATTGGTTAAAAACCCTAATTGGAAAAGAATAAGCCTAGGGAAGACGAAAATGACCTAATTGATCATCCAATGACACAAACACACCTATTGGATGCACAAGATTGGTTAAAAACCCTAATTGGACAAGAATATGCGTAGGGAGGACGAAAATGACCTAATTGATCATCCAATGACACAAATGACCTTATTGGATGAACAAGATTTGTTAAAAACCCTAATTGGACAAGAATAAGCCTAGGGAGGACGAAAATAACCTAATTGATCATCCAATGACACAAACACACCTATTGGATGCACAAGATTGGTTAAAAACCCTAATTGGACAAGAATATGCATAGGGAGGACGAAAATGACCTAAATATTAATTCAATGAAAAAGACAAACTTATTGGATGCACAAGATTGGTTACAAACCCTAATTGTACAAGAATATGCCTAGGGAGGACGAAAATGACCTAATTGATCATCCAATGACACAGACACACCTATTGGATGCACAAGATCTGTTAAAAACCCTAATTGGACAAAAATAAGCCTAGGGAGGACGAAAATAACCTAATTGATCATCCAATGACACAAATAAACCTATTGGATGCACAAGATTGGTTAAAAACCCTAATTGGACAAGAATATGCCTAGGGAGGACGAAAATGACCTAAATGTTAATCCAATGACACAAATGAACTTAATGGATGCACAAGATTGGTTAAAAACCCTAATTGGACAAGAATAAGCCTAGGGAGGACGAAAATGACCTAAATGTTAATCCAATGACACAACTCAACTTATTGGATACACAAGATTGGTTAAAAACCCTAATTGGACAAGAATAAGCCTAGGGAGGACGAAAATGACCTAATTGATCATCCAATGACACAAACACACCTATTGGATGCACAAGATTGGTTAAAAACCCTAATTGGACAAGAATAAGCCTAGGGATGACCAAAATGACCTAAATGTTAATCCAATGACACAACTCAACTTATTGGATGCACAAGATTGGTTAAAAACCCTAATTGGACAAGAATAAGCCTAGGGAGAACGAAAATGACCTAATTGATCATCCTATGACACAAACACACCTATTGGATGCACAAGATTCGTTAAAAACCCTAATTGGACAAGAATATGCCTAGGGAGGATGAAAATGACGTAAATATTAATTCAATGAAAAAGACAAACTTATTGGATGCACAAGATTGGTTAAAAACCCTAATTGGACAAGAATATGCCTAGGGAGGACGAAAATGACCTAATTGATCATCCAATGACACAAACACACCTATTGGATGCACAAGATTGGTTAAAAACCCTAATTGGACAAGAATAAGCCTAGGGAGGACGAAAATAACCTAATTGATCATCCAATGACACAAATACACCTATTGGATGCACAAGATTGGTTAAAAACCCTAATTGGACAAGAATATGCCTAGGGAGGGCGAAAATGACCTAAATGTTAATCCAATGACACAAATGAACTTATTGGATGCACAAGATTGGTTAAAAACTCTAATTGGACAAGAATAAGCCTAGGGAGGACGAAAATTACCTAAATGTTAATCCAATGACACAACTCAACTTATTGGATGCACAAGATTGGTTAAAAAGCCTAATTGGACAAGAATAAGCCTAGGGAGGACGAAAATGACCTAATTGATCATCCAATGACACAAACACACCTATTGGATGCACAAGATTGGTTAAAAACCCTAATTGGACAAGAATAAGCCTAGGGATGACGAAAATGACCTAAATGTTAATCCAATGACACAACTCAACTTATTGGATGCACAAGATTGGTTAAAAACCCTAATTGGACAAGAATAAGCCAAGGGAGGACGAAAATGACCTAATTGATCATCCAATGACACAAACACACTTATTGGATGCACAAGATTGGTTAAAAACACTAATTGGACAAGAATATGCCTAGGGAGGACGAAAATGACCTAAATATTAATTCAATGAAACAAACAAACTTATTGGATGCACAAGATTGGTTAAAAACTCTAATTGGACAAGAATAAGCCTAGGGAGGACGAAAATGACCTAATTGATCATCCAATGACACAAACACACCTATTGGATGCACAAGATTGGTAAAAAACCCTAATTGGACAAGAATATGCCTAGGGAGGACGAAAATGACCTTAATGTTAATCCAATGACACAAATGAACTTATTAGATGTACAAGATTGGTTAAAAACCCTAATTGGACAAGAATAAGCCTAGGGAGGACGAAAATGACCTAATTGATCATCCAATGACACAAACACACCTATTGGATGCACAAGATTGGTTAAAAACCCTAATTGGACAAGAATATGCCTAGGGAGGACGAAAATGACCTAATTGATCATCCAATGACACAAACACACCTATTGGATGCACAAGATTGGTTAAAAACCCTAATTGGGCAAGAATGAGCCTAGGGAAGACGAAAATGACCTAATTGATCATCCAATGACTCAAATGAACTTATTGGATGCACAAGATTAGTTAAAAACCCTAATTGGACAAGAATAAGCCTAGGGAGGACGAAAATAACCTAATTGATCATCCAATGACACAAACACACCTATTGGATGCACAAGATTGGTCTAAAACTCAAATTGGATAAGAATATGCCTAAGGAGGACGAAAATGACCTAAATGTTAATCCAATGACACAAATGAACGTATTGGATGCACAAGATTGGTTAAAAACCCTAATTGGACAAGAATAAGCCTAGGGAGGACGAAAATGACCTAAATGTTAATCCAATGACACAACTCAACTTATTGGAAGCACAAGATTGGTTAAAAACCCTAATTGGATAAGAATAAGCCTAGGGAGGACGAAAATGACCTAATTGATCATCCAATGACACAAACACGCCTATTGGATGCACAAGATTGGTTAAAAACCCTAATTGGAGAAGAATATGCCTAGGGAGGACGAAAATGACCTAATTAATCATCCAATGACACAAACACACCTATTGGATGCACAAGATCGGTTAAAAACCCTAATTGGACAAGAATAAGCCTAGGGAGGACGAAAATGACCTAATTGAACATCCAATGACACAAACACACCAATTGGATGCACAAGATTCGTTAAAAACCCTAATTGGACAAGAATATGCATAGGGAGGACGAAAATGACCTAGTTGATCATCCAATGACACAAACACACCTATTGGATGCACAAGATTGGTTAAAAACCCTAATTGGACAAGAATATGCCTAGGGAGGACGAAAATGACCTAATTGATCATCCAATGACACAAACACACCTATTGGATGCACAAGATCGGTTAAAAATCCTAACTGGACAAGAATAAGCCTAGGGAGGACGAAAATGACCTAATTGATCATCCAATGACACAAACACACCTATTGGATGCACAAGATTGGTTAAAAACCCTAATTGGACAAGAATATGCCTAGGGAGGACGAAAATGACCTAATTGATCATCCAATGACACAAACACACCTATTGGATGCACAAGATTGGTTAAAAACCCTAATTGGACCAAAAAATGCCTAGGGAGGACGAAAATGACCTAATTGATCATCCAATGACACAAATACACCTATTGGATGCACAAGATGGGTTAAAAACCCTAATTGGACAAGAATATGCCTAAGGAGGACGAAAATGACCTAAATGTTAATCCAATGACACAAATGAACTTATTAGATGTACAAGATTGGTTAAAAACCCTAATTGGACAAGAATAAGCCTAGGGAGGACGAAAATGACCTAATTGATCATCCAATGACACAAACACACCTATTGGATGCACAAGATTGGTTAAAAACCCTAATTGGACAAGAATATGCCTAGGGAGGACGAAAATGACCTAATTGATCATCCAATGACACAAACACACCTATTGGATGCAGAAGATTGGTTAAAACCCCTATTTGGACAAGAATAAGCCTAGGGAGGACGAAAATGACCTAATTGATCATCCAATGACACAAACACACCTATTGGATGCACAAGATTGGTTAAAAACCCTAATTGGACAAGAATATGCCTAGGGAGGACGAAAATGACCTCAATGTAAATCCAATGACACAAATGAACTTATTGGATGCACAAGATTGGTTAAAAACCCTAATTGGACAAGAATAAGCCTAGGGAGGACGAAAATGACCTAATTGATCATCCAATGACACAAACACACCTATTGGATGCACAAGATTGGTTAAAAACCCTAATTGGACAAGAATATGCCTAGGGAGGACGAAAATGACCTAAATGTTAATTTAATGACACAAATGAACGTATTGGATGCACAAGATTGGTTAAATACCCTAATTGGACAAGAATAAGCCTAGGGAGGACGAAAATAACCTAATTGATCATCCAATGACACAAACACACCTATTGGATGCACAAGATTGGTTAAAAACCCTAATTGGACAAGAATATGCCTAGGGAGGACGAAAAGGACCTAATTGATCATCCAATGACACAAACACACCTATTGGATGCACAAGATTGGTTAAAAACCCTAATTGGACAAGAATATGCCTAGGGAGGACGAAAATGACCTAATTGATCATCCAATGACACAAACACACCTATTGGATGCACAAGATTGCTTTAAAACCCTAATTGGACAAGAATGTGCCTAGGGAGGACGAAAATGACCTAATTGATCATCCAATTACACAAATGAACGTATTGGATGCACAAGATTAGTTAAAAACCCTAATTGGACAAGAATATGCCTAGGGAGGACGAAAATAACCTAATTGATCATCCAATGACACAAACACACCTATTGGATGCACAAGATTGGTTAAAAACCCTAATTGGACAAGAATTTGCCTAGGGAGGACGAAAATGACCAAATTAATCATCCAATGACACAAACACACCTATTGGATGCACAAGATCGGTTAAAAACCCTAATGGGACAAGAATAAGCCTAGGGAGGACGAAAATGACCTAATTGATCATCCAATGACACAAACACACCTATTGGATGCACAAGATTGGTTAAAAACCCTAATTGGACAAGAATATGCCTAGGGAGGACGAAAATGACCTAATTGATCATCCAATGACACAAATGAACGTATTGGATGCACAAGATTAGTTAAAAAGCCTAATTGGACAAGAATATGCTTAGGGAGGACGAAAATAACCTAATTGATCATCCAATGACACAAACACACCTATTGGATGCACAAGATTGGTTAAAAACCCTAATTGGACAAGAATATGCCTAGGGAGGACGAAAATGACCTAATTGATCATCCAATGACACAAACACACCTATTGGATGCACAAGATTGGTTAAAAACCCTAATTGGACAAGAATATGCCTAGGGAGGACGAAAATGACCTAATTGATCATCCAATGAAGAAAACACACCTATTGGATGCACAAGATCGGTTAAAAACCCTAATTGGACAAGAATAAGCCTAGGGAGGACGAAAATGACCTAATTGATCATCCAATGACACAAACACACCTATTGGATGCACAAGATTGGTTAAAAACCCTAATTGGACAAGAATATGCCTAGGGAGGACGAAAATGACCTAATTGATCATCCAATGACACAAACACACCTATTGGATGCACAAGATTGGTTAAAAACCCTAATTGGACAAGAATATGCCTAGGGAGGACGAAAATGTCTTAATTGATCATCCAATGACACAAACACACCTATTGAATGCACAAGATCGGTTAAAAATCCTAATTGGACAAGAATAAGCCTAGGGAGGACGAAAATGACCTAATTGATCATCCAATGACACAAACACACCTATTGGATGCACAAGATTGGTTAAAAACCCTAATTGGACAAGAATATGCCTAGGGAGGACGAAAATGACCTAATTGATCATCCAATGACACAAATGACCTTATTGGATGAACAAGATTTGTTAAAAACCCTAATTGGACAAGAATAAGCTTAGGGAGGACGAAAATAACCTAATTGATCATCCAATGACACAAACACACCTATTGGATGCACAAGATTGGTTAAAAACCCTAATTGGACAAGAATATGCCTAGGGAGGACGAAAATGACCTAAATATTAATTCAATGAAACAGACAAACTTATTGGATGCACAAGATTGGCTACAAACCCTAATTGGACAAGAATATGCCTAGGGAGGACGAAAATGACCTAATTGATCATCCAATGACACAAACACACCTATTGGATGCACAAGATTGGTTAAAAACCCTAATTGGAGAAAAATAAGCCTAGGGAGGACGAAAATAACCTAATTGATCATTCAATGACACAAATAAACCTATTGGATGCACAAGATTGGTTAAAAACCCTAATTGGACTAGAATATGCCTAGGGAGGACGAAAATGACCTAAATATTAATTCAATGAAACAAACAAACTTATTGGATGCACAAGATTGGTTAAAAACTCTAATTGGACAAGAATAAGCCTAGGGAGGACGAAAATGACCTAAATGTTAATCCAATGACACAACTCAACTAATTGGATGCACAAGATTGGTTAAAAACCCTAATTGGACAAGAATAAGCCTAGGGAGGACAAAAATGACCTAATTGATCATCCAATGACACAAACACACCTATTGGATGCACAAGATTGGTTAAAAACCCTAATTGGACAAGAATAAGCCTAGGGATGACGAAAATGACCTAAATGTTAATCCAATGACACAACTCAACTTATTGGAAGCACAAGATTGGTTAAAAACCCTAATTGGACAAGAATAAGCCTAGGGAGGACGGAAATGACCTAATTGATCATCCAATGACACAAACACACCTATTGGATGCACAAGATTGGTTAAAAACCCTAATTGGACAAGAATAAGCCTAGGGAGGAAGAAAATGACCTAATTGATCATCCAATGACACAAACACACCTATTGTATACACAAGATTGGTTAAAAACCCTAATTGGACAAGAATATGCCTAGGGAGGACGAAAATAACCTAAATGTTAATCCAATGACACAAATGAACTTATTGGATGCACAAGATTGGTTAAAAACCCTAATTGGACAAGAATATGCCTAGGGAGGACAAAA
Source organism: Cicer pinnatifidum (assembly GCA_037974775.1). Lineage (NCBI taxonomy): Eukaryota > Viridiplantae > Streptophyta > Magnoliopsida > Fabales > Fabaceae > Cicer > Cicer pinnatifidum. The sequence goes on from JBBPBR010001088.1 coordinate 72,136, forward strand.
ATGACCTAAATATTAATTCAATGACACAAACAAACTTATCGGATGCACAAGAATGGTTAAAAACCCTAATTGGACAAGAATAAGCCTAGGGAGGACGAAAATGACCTAATTGATCATCCAATGACACAAACACACCTATTGGATGCACAAGATTGGTTAAAAACCCTAATTGGACAAGAATAAGCCTAGGGAGGACGAAAATGACCTAAATGTTAATCCAAAGACACAAATGAACTTATTGGATGCACAAGATTGGTTAAAAACCCTAATAGGACAAGAATAATCCTAGGGAGGACGAAGACGACCTAATTGATCATCGAATGACACAAACACACCTATTGGACGCACAAGATTGGTTAAAAACCCTAATTGGACAAGAATATGCCTAGGAAGGAGGAAAATGACCTAAATATTAATTCAATGACACAAACAAAGTTATTGGATGCACAAGATTGGTTAAAAACCCTAATTGGACAAGAATAAGCCTAGGGAGGACGAAAATGACATAATTGATCATCCAATGACACAAACACACCTATTGGATGCACAAGATTGGTTAAAAACCCTAGTTGGACAAGAATATGCCTAGGGAGGACGAAAATGACCTAATTGATCATCCAATGACACAAATGAACTTATTGGATGCACAAGATTGGTTAAAAACCCTAATTGGACAAGAATAAGCCTAGGGAGGACGAAAATGACCTAATTGATCATCCAATGACACAAACACACCTATTGGATGCACAAGATTGGTTAAAAACCCTAATTGGACAAGAATATGCCTAGGGAGGACGAAAATGACCTAAATGTTAATCCAATGACACAACTCAACTTTTTGGATGCACAAGATTGGTTTAAAACCCTAGTTGGACAAGAATAAGCCTAGGGAGGACAAAAATGACCTAATTAATCATCCAATGACACAAACACACCTATTGGATGCACAAGATTGGTTAAAAACCCTAATTGGACAAGCATAAGCCTAGGGAGGACGAAAATGACCTAATTGATCATCCAATGACACAAACACACCTATTGGATGCACAAGATTGGTTAAAAACCCTAATTGGACAAGAATATGCCTAGGGAGGACGAAAATGACCTAAATGTTAATCCAATGAAACAACTCAACTTATTGGATGCACAAGATTGGTTAAAAACCCTAATTGGACAAGAATTAGCCTAGGGAGGACGAAAATAACCTAATTGATCATCCAACGACACAAACACACCTATTGGATGCACAAGATTGGTTAAAAACCCTAATTGGACAAGAATAAGCCTAGGGAGGACGAAAATGACCTAATTGATCATCCAATGACACAAACACACCTATTGGATGCACAAGATTGGTTAAAAACCCTAATTGGACAAGCATAAGCCTAGGTAGGACGAAAATGACCTAATTGATCATCCAATGACACAAACACACCTATTGGATGCACAAGATTGGTTAAAAACCCTAATTGGACAAGAATATGCCTAGGGAGGACGAAAATGACCTAAATGTTAATCCAATGAAACAACTCAACTTATTGGATGCACAAGATTGGTTAAAAACACTAATTGGACAAGAATTAGCCTAGGGAGGACGAAAATAACCTAATTGATCATCCAATGACACAAACACACCTATTGGATGCACAAGATTGGTTAAAAACCCTAATTGGACAAGAATAAGCCTAGGGAGGACGAAAATGACCTAATTGATCATCCAATGACACAAACACACCTATTGGATGCACAAGATTGGTTAAAAACCCTAATTGGACAAGAATATGCCTAGGGAGGACGAAAATGACCTAATTGATCATCCAATGACACAAATGAACTTATTGGATGCACAAGATTAGTTAAAAACCCTTATTGGAAAAGAATTAGCCTAGGGAGGACGGAAATAACCTAATTGATCATCCAATGACACAAACACACCTATTAGATGCACAAGATTGGTCTAAAACTCTAATTGGACAAGAATATGCCTAGGGAAGACGAAAATGACCTAAATGTTAATCCAATGACACAAATGAACTTATTGGATGCACAAGATTGGTTAAAACCCTAATTGGACAAGAATAAGCCTAGGGAGGACGAAAATGACCTAAATGTTAATCCAATGACACAACTCAACTTATTGGATGCACAAGATTGGTTAAAAACCCTAATTGGGCAAGAATAAGCCTAGGGAGGACGAAAATGACCTAATTGATCATCCAATGACACAAACACACCTATTGGATGCACAAGATTGGTTAAAAACCCTAATTGGACAAGAATATGCCTAGGGAGGACGAAAATGACCTAAATATTAATTCAATGACACAAACAAACTTATTGGATGCACAAGATTGGTTAAAACTCCTAATTGGACAAGAATAAGTTTAGGGAGGACGAAAATGACATAAAAGTTAATCCAATGACACAAATGAACTTATTGGATGCACAAGATTGGTTAAAAACCGTAATTGGACAAGAATATGCCTAGGGAGGACGAAAATGACCTAAATATTAATTCAATGACACAAACAAACTTATTGGATGCACAAGATTGGTTAAAACTCCTAATTGGACAAGAATAAGCCTAGGGAGGACGAAAATAACCTAATTGATCATCCAATGACACAAACACACCTATTGGATGCACAAGATTGGTTAAAAACCCTAATTGGACAAGAATATGCCTAGGGAGGACGAAAATGACCTAATTGATCATCCAATGACACAAACACACCTATTGTATGCACAAGATTGGTTAAAAACCCTAATTGGACAAAAATAAGCGTAGGGAGAACGAAAATGACCTAAATATTAATCCAATGACACAACTCAACTTATTGGATGCACAAGATTGGTTAAAAACCCTAATTGGACAAGAATAAGCCTAGGGAGGACGAAAATGACCTAAATGTTAATCCAATGACACAACTCAACTTATTGGAAGCACAAGATTGGTTAAAAACCCTAATTGGATAAGACTAAGCCTAGGGAGGACGAAAATGACCTAATTGATCATCCAATGACACAAACACACCTATTGGATGCACAAGATTGGTTAAAAACCCTAATTGGACAAGAATATGCCTAGGGAGGACGAAAATGACCTAATTGATCATCCAATGACACAAACACACCTATTGGATGCACAAGATGGTTAAAAACCCTAATTGGACAAGAATATGCCTAGGGAGGACGAAAATGACCTAAATGTTAATCCAATGACACAAATGAACTTATAGGATGCACAAGATTGGTTAAAAACCCTAATTGGACAAGAATAAGCCTAGGGAGGACGAAAATGACCTAATTGATCATCCAATGACACAAACACACCTATTGGATGCACAAGATTGGTTAAAAACCCTAATTTGACCAGAATAAGCCTAGGGAGGACGAAAATGACCTAATTGATCATCCAATGACACAAACACACCTATTGGATGCACAAGATTGGTTAAAAACCCTAATTGGACAAGAATAAGCCTAGGGAGGACGAAAATGACCTAATTGATCATCCAATGACACAAACACACCTATTGGATGCACAAGATTGGTTAAAAACCCTAATTGGACAAGAATATGCCTAGGGAGGACGAAAATGACCTAAATATTAATTCAATGAAACAAACAAACTTATTGGATGCACAAGATTGGTTAAAAACCCTAATAGGACAAGAATAAGCCTAGGGAGGACGAAAATGACTTAATTGATCATCCAATGACACAAACACACCTATTGGATGCACAAGATTGGTTAAAAACCCTAATTGGACAAGAATAAGCCTAGGGAGGACGAAAATGACCTAATTGATCATCCAATGACACAAACACACCTATTGGATGCACAAGATTCGTTAAAAACCCTAATTGGACAAGAATATGCCTAGGGAGGACGGATATGACCTAAATGTTAATCCAATGACACAAATGAACTTATTGGATGCACAAGATTGGTTAAAAACCCTAATTGGACAAGAATAAGCCTAGGGAGGATCAAAGCGACCTAATTGATCATCCAATGAGATAAACACACCTATTGGATGCACAAGATTGGTTAAAAACCCTAATTGGACAAGAATATGCCTAGGGCGGACAAAAATGGCCTAAATGTTAATCCAATGACACAAATGAACTTATTGGATGCACAAGATTGGTTAAAAAACCTAATTGGACAAGAATAAGCCTAGGAAGGAAGAAAATTACATAATTGATCATCCAATGACACAAACACACCTATTGGATGCACAAGATTGGTTAAAAACCCTAATTGGACAAGAATATGCCTAGGGAGGACGAAAATGACCTAATTGATCATCCAATGACACAAACACACCTATTGGATGCACAAGATTGGTTAAAAACCCTAATTGGACAAGAATAAGCCTAGGGAGGACGAAAATGACCTAATTGATCATCCAATGACACAAACACACCTATTGGATGCACAAGATTGGTTAAAAACCCTAATTGGACAAGAATATGCCTAGGGAGGACGAAAATGACCTAATTGATCATCCAATAACACAAATGAACTTATTGGATGCACAAGATTGGTTAAAAACCCTAATTGGACAAGAATAAGCCTAGGGAGGACGAAAATGATCTAATTGATCGTCCAATGACACAAACACACCTATTGAATGCACAAGATTGGTTAAAAACCCTAATTGGACAAGAATATGCCTAGGGAGGACTAAAATGACCTAAATGTTAATCCAATGACACAAATGAACTTATTGGATGCACAAGATTGGTTAAAAACCCTAATTGGACAAGAATAAGCCTAGGGAGGACGAAAATGACCTAATTGATCATCCAATGACACAAACACACCTATTGGATGCACAAGATTGGTTAAAAACCCTAATTGGACAAGAATAAGCATAGGGTGGACGAAAATGACCTAATTGATCATCCAATGACACAAACACACCTATTGGATGCACAAGATTGGTTAAAAACCCTAATTGGACAAGAATATGCCTAGGGAGGACGAAAATGACCTAATTGATCATCCAATGACACAAACACACCTATTGGATGCACAAGATTGGTTTAAAACCCTAATTGGACAAGAATAAACCTAGGGAGAACGAAAATGACCTAAATGTTAATCCAATGACACAACTCAACTTATTGGATGCACAAGATTGGTTAAAAACCCTAATTGGACAAGAATAAGCCTAGGGAGGACGAAAATGACCTAATTGATCATCCAATGACACAAACACACCTATTGGATGCACAAGATTGGTTAAAAACCCTAATTGGACAAGAATATGCCTAGGGAGGACGAAAATGACCTAAATTGATCATCCAATGACACAAACACACCTATTGGATGAACAAGATTGGTTAAAAACCCTAATTGGACAAGAATAAGCCTAGGGAGGATGAAAATGACCTAATTGATCATCCAATGACACAAACACACCTATTGGATGCACAAGATTGGTTAAAAACCCTAATTGGACAAGAATATGCCTTGGGAGGACGAAAATGATCTAATTGATCATCCAATTACACAAACACACCTATTGGATGCACAAGATCGGTTAAAAATCCTAATTGGACAAGAATAAGCCTAGGGAGGACGAAAGTAACCTAATTGATCATCCAATGACACAAACTCACCTATTGGATGCACAAGATTGGTTAAAAACCCTAATTGGACAAGAATAAGCCTAGGGAGGACGAAAATGACCTAAATGTTAATCCAATGACACAACTCAACTTATTGGATGCACAAGATTGGTTAAAAACCCTAATTGGACAAAAATAAGCCTAGGGAGGACGAAAATGACCTAATTGATCATCCAATGACACAAACACACCTAATGGATGCACAAGATTCGTTAAAAACCCTAATTGGACAAGAATATGCCTAAGGATGACGAAAATGACCTAATTGATCATCCAATGACACAAACACACCTATTGGATGCACAAGATCGGTTAAAAATCCTAATTGGAAAAGAATAAGCCTAGGGAGGACGAAAATGACCTAATTGATCATCCAATGACACAAACACACCTATTGGATGCACAAGATTGGTTAAAAACCCTAATTGGACAAGAATATGCCTAGGGAGGACGAAAATGACCTAATTGATCATCCAATGACACAAATGACCTTATTGGATGCACAAGATTAGTTAAAAACCCTAATTGGACAAGAATAAGCCTAGGGAGGACGACAATAACCTAATTGATCATCCGATGACACAAACACACCTATTGGATGCACAAGATTGGTTAAAAACCCTAATTGGACAAGAATATGCCTAGGGAGGACGAAAATGACCTAAATATTAATTCAATGAAACAGACAAACTTATTGGATGCACAAGATTGGTTACAAACCCTAATTGGACAAGAATATGCCTAGGGAGGACGAAAATGACCTAATTGATCATCCAATGACACAAACACACCTATTGGATGCACAAGATTGGTTAAAAACCCTAATTGGACAAGAATATGCCTAGGGAGGACGAAAATGTCTTAATTGATCATCCAATGACACAAACACACCTATTGAATGCACAAGATCGGTTAAAAATCCTAATTGGACAAGAATAAGCCTAGGGAGGACGAAAATGACCTAATTGATCATCCAATGACACAAACACACCTATTGGATGCACAAGATTGGTTAAAAACCCTAATTGGACAAGAATATGCCTAGGGAGGACGAAAATGACCTAATTGATCATCCAATGACACAAATGACCTTATTGGATGAACAAGATTTGTTAAAAACCCTAATTGGACAAGAATAAGCTTAGGGAGGACGAAAATAACCTAATTGATCATCCAATGACACAAACACACCTATTGGATGCACAAGATTGGTTAAAAACCCTAATTGGACAAGAATATGCCTAGGGAGGACGAAAATGACCTAAATATTAATTCAATGAAACAGACAAACTTATTGGTTGCACAAGATTGGTTACAAACCCTAATTTGACAAGAATATGCCTAGGGAGGACGAAAATGACCTAATTGATCATCCAATGACACAAACACACCTATTGGATGCACAAGATTGGTTAAAAACCCTAATTGGACAAAAATAAGCCTAGGGAGGATGAAAATAACCTAATTGATCATCCAATGACACAAATAAACCTATTGGATGCACAAGATTGGTTAAAAACCCTAATTGGACTAGAATATGCCTAGGGAGGACGAAAATGACCTAAATATTAATTCAATGAAACAAACAAACTTATTGGATGCACAAGATTGGTTAAAAACTCTAATTGGACAAGAATAAGCCTACGGAGGATGAAAAGGACCTAATTGATCTTCCAATGACATAAACACACCTATTGGATGCACAAGATTGGTTAAAAACCCAAATTGGACAACAATAAGCCTAGGGAGGACGAAAATGACCTAATTGATCATCCATTGCCACAAACACAGCTATTGGATACACAAGATTGGTTAAAAACCCTAATTGGACAAGAATAAACCTAGGGATGACGAAAATGACTTAAATGTTAATCCAATGACACAACTCAACTTATTGGATGCACAAGATTGGTTAAAAACCCTAATTGGACAAGAATAAGCCTAGGGAGGACGAAAATGACCTAATTGATCATCCAATGACACAAACACACCTATTGGATGCACAAGATTGGTTAAAAACCCTAATTGGACAAGAATATGCCTAGGGAGGACGAAAATGACCTAATTGATCATCCAATGACACAAACACACCTATTGGATGCACAAGATTGGTTAAAAACCCTAATTGGACAAGAATAAGCCTAGGGAGGACAAAAATGACCAAAATGTTAATCAAATGACACAACTCAACTTATTGGATGCACAAGATTGGTTAAAAACCCTAATTGGACAAGAATAAGCATAGGGAGGACGAAAATGACCTAATTGATCATCCAATGACACAAACACACCTATTGGATGCACAAGATTGGTTAAAAACCCTAATTGGACAAGAATATGCCTAGGGAGGACGAAAATGACCTAATTGATCATCCAATGACACAAACACACCTATTGGATGCACAAGATTGATTAAAAACCCTAATTGGCCAAGAATATGCCTAGGGAGAACGAAAATGACCTAAATTGATCATCCAATGACACAAACACACCTATTGTTTGCACAAGATTGGTTAAAAACCCTAATTGGACAAGAATATGCCTAGGGAGAACGAAAATGACCTAAATGTTAATCCAATGACACAAATGAACTTATTGGATGCACAAGATTGGTTAAATACCCTAATTGGACAAGAATAAGCCTAGGGAGGACGAAAATGACCTAATTGATCATCCAATGACACAAACACACCTATTGGATGCACAAGATTGATTAAAAACCCTAATTGGACAAGAATAAGCCTAAGGAGGACGAAAATGACCTAATTGATAATCCAATGACACAAACACACCTATTGGATGCACAAGATTGGTTAAAAACCCTAATTGGACAAGAATAAGCCTAGGGAGGACGAAAATGACCTAATTGATCATCCAATGACACAAACACACCTATTGGATGCACAAGGTTGGTTAAAAACCTTAATTGGTCAAGAATATGCCTAGGGAGGACGAAAATGACCTAAATATTAATTCAATGACACAAATGAACTTATAGGATGCACAAGATTGGTTAAAAACCCTAATTGGACAAGAATAAGCATAGGGAGGACGAAAATGACCTAATTGATCATCCAATGACACAAACACACCTATTGGATGCACAAGATTGGTTAAAAACCCTAATTGGACAAGAATATGCCTAGGGAGGACGAAAATGACCTAATTGATCATCCAATGACACAAACACACCTATTGGATGCACAAGAATGATTAAAAACCCTAATTGGACAAGAATATGCCTAGGGAGAACGAAAATGACCTAAATTGATCATCCAATGACACAAACACACCTATTGGATGCACAAGATTGGTTAAAAACCCTAATTGGACAAGAATATGCCTAGGGAGAACGAAAATGACCTAAATGTTAATCCAATGACACAAATGAACTTATTGGATGCACAAGATTGGTTAAAAACCCTTATTGGACAAGAATAAGCCTAGGGAGGACGAAAATGACCTAATTGATCATCGAATGACACAAACACACCTATTGGATGCACAAGATTGATTAAAAACCCTAATTGGACAAGAATAAGCCTAAGGAGGACGAAAATGACCTAATTGATAATCCAATGACACAAACACACCTATTGGATGCGCAAGGTTGGTTAAAAACCCTAGTTGGACAAGAATATGCCTAGGGAGGACGAAAATGACCTAATTGATCATCCAATGACACAAACACACCTATTGGATGCACAAGATTGTTTAAAAACCCTAATTGGACAAGAATAAGCCTAGGGAGGACGAAAATGACCTAATTGATCATCCAATGACACAAACACACCTATTGGATGCACAAGATTGGTTAAAAACCCTAATTGGACAAGAATATGCCTAGGAAGGACGAAAATGACCTAAATATTAATTCAATGACACAAACAAAGTTATTGGATGCACAAGAGTGGTTAAAAACCCTAATTGGACAAGAATAAGCCTAGGGAGGACGAAAATGACCTAATTGATCATCCAATGACACAAACACACCTATTGGATGCACAAGATTGGTTAAAAACCCTAATTGGACAAGAATATGCCTAGGGAGGACGAAAATGACCTAATTGATCATCGAATGACACAAACACACCTATTGGATGCAAAAGTTTGGTTAAAAACCCTAATTGGACAAGAATATGCCTAGGGAGGACGAATATGACCTAAATGTTAATCCAATAACACAAATGAACTTATTGGATGCACAAGATTGGTTAAAAACCCTAATTCGACAAGAATAAGCCTAGGGAGAACGATAATGACCTAATTGATCATCCAATGACACAAACACACCTATTGGAAGAACAAGATTGGTTAAGAACCCTAATTGGACAAGAATAAGCCTAGGGAGGACGAAAATGACCTAATTGATCATCCAATGACACAAATGAACTTATTGGATGCACAAGATTGGTTAAAAACCCTAATTGGACAAGAATAAGCCTAGGGAGGACGAAAATTACCTAATTGATCATCCTATGACACAAACACACCTATTGGATGCACAAGATTGGTTAAAAACCCTAATTGGACAAGAATATGCCTAGGGAGGACGAAAATGACCTAATTGATCATCCAATGACACAAACACACCTATTGGATGCACAAGATTGGTTAAAAACCCTAATTGGACAAGAATATGCCTAGGGAGGACGAAAATGACCTAAATATTAATTCAATGACACAAACAAACTTATTGGATGCACAAGATTGGTTAAAAACCCTAATTGGATAATAATATGCCTAGGGAGGACGAAAATGACCTAATTGATCATCCAATGACACTAATGAACTTATTGGATGCACAAGATTGGTTAAAAACCCTAATTGGACAAGAATAAGCCTAGGGAGGACGAAAATGACCTAATTGATCATCCAATGACACAAACACACCTATTGGATGCACAAGATTGGTTAAAAACCCTAATTGGACAAGAATATGCCTAGGGAGGACGAAAATGACCTAATTGATCATCCAATGACACAAACACACCTATTGGATGCACAAAATCGGTTAAAAACCCTAATTGGACAAGAATAAGCCTAGGGAGGACGAAAATGACCTAATTGATCATCCAATGACACAAACACACCTATTGGATGCACAAGATTGGTTAAAAACCCTAATTGGACAAGAATATGCCTAGGGAGGACGAAAATGACCTAATTGATCATCGAATGACACAAACACACCTGTTGGATGCACAAGATTGGTTAAAAACCCTAATTGGACAAGAATATGCCTAGGGAAGACGAAAATGACCTTAATGTTAATCCAATGACACAAATGAACTTATTGGATGCACAAGATTGGTTAAAAACCCTAATTGGACAAGAATAAGCCTAGGGAGGATGAAAATGACCTAATTAATCATCCAATGACACAAACACACCTATTGGATGCACAAGATTGGTTAAAAACCCTAATTGGACAAGAATAAGCCTAGGGAGGACGAAAATGACCTAATTGATCATCCAATGACACAAACACACCTATTGGATGCACAAGATTGGTTAAAAACCCTAATTGGACAAGAATATGCCTAGGGAGGACGAAAATGACCAAAATATTAATTTAATGACATAAACAAACTTATTGGATGCACAAGATTGGTTAAAAACCCTAATTGGACAAGAATAAGCCTAGGGAGGACGAAAATGACCTAATTGATCATCCAATGACACAAACACACCTATTGGATGCACAAGATTGGTTAAAAACCCTAATTGGACAAGAATATGCCTAGGGAGGACGAAAATGACCTAAATGTTAATCCAATGACACAAATAAACATATTGGATGCACAAGATTGGTTTAAAACCCTAATTGGACAAGAATAAGCCTTCGAAGAACGAAAATGACCTAATTGATCATTCAATGACACAAACACACCTATTGGATGCACAAGACTGGTTAAAAACCCTAATTATACAAGAATATGCCTAGGAAGGACGAAAATAACCTAATTGATCATCCAATGACACAAACACACCTATTGGATGCACAAGATTGGTTAAAAACCCTAATTGGACAAGAATAAGCCTAGGGAGGACGAAAATGACCTAATTGATCATCCAATGACACAAACACACCTATTGGATGCACAAGATTGGTTAAAAACCCTAATTGGACAAGAATAAGCCTAGGGAGGACGAAAACGAACTAATTGATCATCTATTGCCACAAACACACCTATTGGATGCACAAGATTGGTTAAACACCTATTGGTTGCACAAGATTGGTTAAAAACCCTAATTGGACAAGAATAAGCCTAGGGAGGACGAAAATAATCTAATTGATCATCCAATGACACATACACACCTATTGGATGCACAAGATTGGTTAAAAACCCTAATTGGACAAGAATAAGCCTAGGGAGGACGAAAATGACCTAAATGTTAATCCAATGACACAACTCAACTTATTGGATGCACAAGATTGGTTAAAAACCCTAATTGGGCAAGAATAAGGCTAGGGAGGACGAAAATGACCTAAATGTTAATCCAATGACACAAACACACCTATTGGATGCACAAGATTGGTTAAAAACCCTAATTGGACAAGAATATGCCTAGGGAAGACGAAAATGACCTAAATATTAATTCAATGACACAAACAAACTTATCGGATGCACAAGATTGGCTAAAAACCCTAATTGGACAAGAATAAGCCTAGGGAGGACGAAAATGACCTAATTGATCATCCAATGACACAAACACACCTATTGGATGCACAAGATTGGTTAAAAACCCTAATTGGACAAGAATATGCCTAGGGAAGACGAAAATGACCTAAATATTAATTCAATGACACAAACAAACTTATCGGATGCACAAAATTGGTTAAAAACCCTAATTGGACAAGAATAAGCCTAGGAAGGACGAAAATGACCTAATTGATCATCCAATGACAAAAACACACCTATTAGATGCACAAGATTGGTTAAAAACCCTAATTGGACAAGAATAAGCCTAGGGAGGACGAAAATGACCTAATTGATCATCCAATGACACAAACACACCTATTGGATGCACAAGATTGGTTAAAAACCCTAATTGGACAAGAATATGCCTAGGGAGGACGAAAATGACCTAATTGATCATCCAATGACACAAACAAACATATTGGATGAACAAGATTGGTTAAAAACCCTAATTGGACAAGAATAAGCCTAGGGAGGACGAAAATGACCTAATTGATTATCCAATGACACAAACACACCTATTTGATGCACAAGATTGGTTAAAAACCCTAATTGGACAAGAATATGCCTAGGGAGGACGAAAATGACCTAAATATTAATTCAATGACACAAACAAACTTATCGGATGCCCAAGATTGGTTAAAAACCCTAATTGGACAAGAATAAGCCTAGGGAGGACGAAAATGACCTAATTGATCATCCAATGACACAAACACACCTATTGGATGCACAAGATTGGTTAAAAACCCTAATTGGACAAGAATATGCCTAGGGAGGACGAAAATGACCTAATTGATCATCCAATGACACAAATGACCTTATTGGATGAACAAGATTTGTTAAAAACCCTAATTGGACAAGAATAAGCTTTGGGAGGACGAAAATAACCTAATTGATCATCCAATGACACAAACACACCTATTGGATGCACAAGATTGGTTAAAAACCCTAATTGGACAAGAATATGCCTAGGGAGGACGAAAATGACCTAAATATTAATTCAATGAAACAGACAAACTTATTGGTTGCACAAGATTGGTTACAAACCCTAATTGGACAAGAATATGCCTAGGGAGGACGAAAATGACCTAATTGATCATCCAATGACACAAACACACCTATTGGATGCACAAGATTGGTTAAAAACCCTAATTGGACAAAAATAAGCCTAGGGAGGACGAAAATAACCTAATTGATCATCCAATGACACAAATAAACCTATTGGATGCACAAGATTGGTTAAAAACCCTAATTGGACTAGATATGCCTAGGGAGGACGTAAATGACCTAAATATTAATTCAATGAAACAAACAAACTTATTGGATGCACAAGATTGGTTAAAAACTCTAATTGGACAAGAATAAGCCTAGGGAGGATGAAAATGACCTAATTGATCTTCCAATGACATAAACACACCTATTGGATGCACAAGATTGGTTAAAAACCCAAATTGGACAACAATAAGCCTAGGGAGGACGAAAATGACCTAATTGATCATCCATTGCCACAAACACAGCTATTGGATACACAAGATTGGTTAAAAACCCTAATTGGACAAGAATAAACCTAGGGATGACGAAAATGACTTAAATGTTAATCCAATGACACAACTCAACTTATTGGATGCACAAGATTGGTTAAAAACCCTAATTGGACAAGAATAAGCCTAGGGAGGACGAAAATGACCTAATTGATCATCCAATGACACAAACACACCTATTGGATGCACAAGATTGGTTAAAAACCCTAATTGGACAAGAATATGCCTAGGGAGGACGAAAATGACCTAATTGATCATCCAATGACACAAATGACCTTATTGGATGAACAAGATTTGTTAAAAACCCTAATTGGACAAGAATAAGCCTAGGGAGGACGAAAATAACCTAATTGATCATCCAATGACACAAAATACACCTATTGGATGCACAAGATTGGTTAAAAACCCTAATTGGACAAGAATATGCCTAGGGAGGGCGAAAATGACCTAAATGTTAATCCAATGACACAAATGAACTTATTGGATGCACAAGATTGGTTAAAAACCCTAATTGGACAAGAAGAAGCCTAGGGAGGACGAAAATGACCTAAATGTTAATCCAATGACACAACTCAACTTATTGGATGCACAAGATTGGTTAAAAACCCTAATTGGACAAGAATAAGCCTAGGGAGGACGAAAATGACCTAATTGATCATCCAATGACACAAACACACCTATTGGATGCACAAGATTGGTTAAAAACCCTAATTGGACAAGAATAAGCCTAGGGATGACGAAAATGACCTAAATGTAAATCCAATGACACAACTCAACTTATTGGATGCACAAGATTCGTTAAAACCCCTAATTGGACTAGAATATGCCTAGGGAGGACGAAAATGACCTAAATATTAATTCAATGAAACAAACAAACTTATTGGATGCACAAGATTGGTTAAAAACTCTAATTGGACAAGAATAAGCCTAGGGAGGACGAAAATGACCTAATTGATCTTGCAATGACACAAACACACCTTTTGGATGCCCAACATTGGTTAAAAACCCAAATTGGACAAGAATAAGCCTAGGGAGGACGAAAATGACCTAATTGATCATCAATTGCCACAAACACAGCTATTGGATACACAAGATTGGTTAAAAACCCTAATTGGACAAGAATAAGCCTAGGGATGACGAAAATGACCTAAATGTTAATCCAATGACACAACTCAACTTATTGGATGCACAAGATTGGTTAAAAACCCTAATTGGACAAGAATAAGTCTAGGGAGGACGAAAATGACCTAATTGATCATCCAATGACACAAACACACCTATTGGATGCACAAAATTGGTTAAAAACCCTAGTTGGACAAGAACATGCCTAGGGAGGACGAAAATGACCTAATTGATCATGGAATGACACAAACACACCTATTGGATGCACAAGATTGGTTAAAAACCCTAATTGGACAAGAATATGCCTAGGGAGGACTAAAATGACCTAAATATTAATTCAATGACACAAACAAATTTATTGGATGCACAAGATTGGTTAAAAACCCTAATTGGACAAGAATAAGCCTAGGGAGGACGAAAATGACCTAATTGATCATCCAATGACACAAACACACCTATTGGATGCACAAGATTGGTTAAAAACCGTAATTGGAGAAGAATATGCCTAGGGAAAACGAAAATGACCTAAATATTAATTCAATGACACAAACAAAGTTATTGGATGCACAAGATTGGTTAAAAACCCTAATTGGACAAGAATAAGCCTAGGGAGGACGAAAATGACCTAATTGATCATCCAATGACACAAACACACCTATTGGATGCACAAGATTGGTTAAAAACCCTAATTGGACAAGAATATGCCTAGGGAGGACGAAAATGACCTAATTGATCATCCAATGACACAAACACACCTATTGGATGCACAAGATTGGTTAAAAACCCTAATTGGACAATAATATGCCTAGGGAGGACCAAAATGACCTAATTGATCATCCAATGACACAAACACACCTATTGGATGCACAAGATTGGTTCAAAACCCTAGTTGGACAAGAACATGCCTAGGGAGGACGGAAATGACCTAGTTGATCATCCAATGACACTAATGAACTTATTGGATACACAAGATTGGTTAAAAACCCTAATTGGACAAGAATAAGCCTAGGGAGGACGAAAATGACCTAATTGATCATCCAATGACACAAACACACCTATTGGATGCACAAGATTGGTTAAAAACCCTAATTGGACAAGAATAAGCCTAGGGAGGACGAAAATGACCTAATTGTTCATCAAATGACACAAACACACCTATTGGATGCACAAGATTGGTTAAAAACCTTTATTGGACAAGAATAAGCCTAGGGAGGACGAAAATGACCTAATTGATCATCCATTGCCACAAACACACCTATTGGATGCACAAGATTGGTTAAAAACCCTAATTGGACAAGAATATGCCTAGGGAGGACGAAAGTGACCTAAATATTAATTCAATGACACAAACAAACTTATTGGATGCACAAGATTGGTTAAAAAACCCTAATTGACAAGAATAAGCCTAGGGAGGACGAAAATGACCTAATTGATCATCCAATGACACAAACACACCTATTGGATGCACAAGATTGGTTAAAAACCCTAATTGGACAAGAATAAGCCTAGGGAGGACCAGAATGACCTAATTGATCATCTAATGACACAAACACACCTATTGGAAGCACAAGATCGGTTAAAAACCCTAGTTGGACAAGAATATGCCTAGGGAGGACAAAAATTATCTAATTGATCATCCAATGACACAAAAACACCTATTGGATGCACAAGATTGGTTAAAAACCCTAATTGGACAAGAATATGCCTAGGGAGGACGAAAATGACCTAAATATTAATTCAATGACACAAACAAACTTATTGGATGCACAAGATTGGTTAAAAACCCTAATTGGACAAGAATAAGCCTAGGGAGGACGAAAATGACCTAATTGATCATCCAATGACACAAACACACCTATTGGATGCACAAGATTGGTTAAAAACCCTAATTGGACAAGAATAAGCCTAGGGAGGACAACAATGACCTAATTGATCATCCAATGACACAAACACACCTATTGGATGCACAAGAATGGTTAAAAACCCTAATTGGACAAGAATAAGCCTAGGGAGGACGAAAATGACCTAATTGATCATCCAATGACACAAACACACCTATTGGATGCACAAGATTGGTTAAAAACCCTAATTGGACAAGAATAAGCCTAGGGAGGACGAAAATGACCTAATTGATCATCCAATGACACAAACACACCTATTGGATGCACAAGATTGGTTAAAAACCCTAATTGGACAAGAATATGCCTAGGGAGGACGAAAATGACCTAAATGTTAATCCAATGACACAACTCAACTTATTGCATGCACAAGATTGGTTAAAAACCCTAATTTGACAAGAACATGCCTAGGAGGACGAAAATGACCTAATTAATCATCCAATGACACAAATGAATTTATTGGATGCACAAGATTGGTTAAAAACCCTAATTGGACAAGAATAAGCCTAGGGAGGACGAAAATGACCTAATTGATCATCCAATGACACAAACACACCTATTGGATGCACAAGATTGGTTAAAAACCCTAATTGGACAAGAATATGCCTAGGGAGGACGAAAATGACCTAATTGGTCATCCAATGACACAAACACACCTATTGGATGCACAAGATTGGTTAAAAACCCTAATTGGACAAGAATAAGCCTAGGGAGGACGAAAATAACCTAATTGATCATCCAATGACACAAACACACCTATTGGATGCACAAGATTGGTTAAAAACCCTAATTGGACAAGAATATGCCTAGGCAGGACGAAAATGATCTAAATGTTAATCCAATGACACAAATGAACTTATTGGATGCACAAGATTGGTTAAAAACCCTAATTGGACAAGAATAAGCCTAGGGAGGACGAAAATGACCTAATTGATCATCCAATGACACAAACACACCTATTGGATGCACAAGATTGGTTAAAAACCCTAATTGGACAAGAATATGCCTAGGGAGGACGAAAATGACCTAATTGATCATCCAATGACACAAACACACCTATTGGATGCACAAGATTGGTTAAAAACCCTAATTGGACCAAAAAATGCCTAGGGAGGACGAAAATGACCTAATTGATCATCCAATGACACAAATACACCTATTGGATGCACAAGATGGGTTAAAAACCCTAATTGGACAAGAATATGCCTAAGGAGGACGAAAATGACCTAAATGTTAATCCAATGACACAAATGAACTTATTAGATGTACAAGATTGGTTAAAAACCCTAATTGGACAAGAATAAGCCTAGGGAGGACGAAAATGACCTAATTGATCATCCAATGACACAAACACACCTATTGGATGCACAAGATTGGTTAAAAACCCTAATTGGACAAGAATATGCCTAGGGAGGACGAAAATGACCTAATTGATCATCCAATGACACAAACACACCTATTGGATGTACAAGATTGGTTAAAAACCCTAATTGGACAAGAATAAGCCTAGGGAGGATGAAAATGACCTAATTGATCATCCAATAACACAAACACACCTATTGGATGCACAAGATTGGTTAAAAACCCTAATTGGACAAGAATAAGCCTAGGGAGGACGAAAATGACCTAATTGATCATCCAATGACACAAACACACCTATTGGATGCACAAGATTGGTTTAAAACCCTAGTTGGACAAGAATATGCCTAGTAAGGACGAAAATGACCTAATTGATCATCCAATGACACAAATGAACTTATTGGATGCACAAGATTGGTTAAAAACCCTAATTGGACAAGAATAAGCCTAGGGAGGACGAAAATGACCTAATTGATCATCCAATGACACAAACACACCTATTGGATGCACAAGATTGGTTAAAAACCCTAATTGGACAAGAATAAGCCTAGGGAGGACGAAAATGACCTAATTGATCATCCAATGACACAAACACACCTATTGGATGCACAAGATTTGTTTAAAACCCTAGTTGGACAAGATTATGCCTAGGAAGGACGAAAATGACCTAATTGATCATCCAATGACACAAATGAACTTATTGGATGCACAAGATTGGTTAAAAACCCTAATTGGACAAGAATAAGCCTAGGGAGGACGAAAATGACCTAATTGATCATCCAATGACACAAACACACCTATTGGATGCACAAGATTGGTTAAAAACCCTAATTGGACAAGAATAAGCCTAGGGAGGACGAAAATGACCTAATTGATCATCCAATGACACAAACACACCTATTGGATGCACAAGATTGGTTAAAAACCATAATTGGACAAGAATAAGCCTAGGGAGGACGAAAATGACCTAATTAATCATCCAATGACACAATCACACCTATTGGATGCACAAAATTGGTTAAAAACCCTAATTGGACAAGAATATGCCTAGGGAGGACGGATATGACCTAAATGTTAATTCAATGACACAAATGAACTTATTGGATACACAAGAATGGTTAAAAACCCTAATTGGACAACAATAAGCCTTGGGAGGACGAAAATGACCTAATTGATCATCCAATGACACAAACACACCTATTGGATGCACAAGAATGGTTAAAAACCCTAATTGGACAAGAATATGCCTAGGGAGGACGAAAATGACCTAAATATTAATTCAATGACACAAACAAAGTTATTGGATGCACAAGATTGGTTAAAAACCCTAATTGGACAAGAATATGCCTAGGGAGGACGAATATGACCTAAATGTTAATCCAATAACACAAATGAACTTATTGGATGCACAAGATTGGTTAAAAACCCTAATTGGACAAGAATATGCCTAGGGAGGACTGATATGACCTAAATGTTAATCCAATGACACAAATGAACTTATTGGATGCACAAGATTGGTTAAAAACCCTAATTGGATAAGAATAAGCCTAGGGAGGACGAAAATGACCTAATTGATCATCCAATGAAACAAAAACACCTATTGGATGCACAAGATTGGTTAAAAACCCTAATTGGACAAGAATAAGCCTAGGGAGGACGAAAATGACCTAATTGATCATCCAATGACACAAACACACCTATTGGATGCACAAGATTGGTTAAAAACCCTAATTGGACAAGAATATCCCTAGGGAGGACGAAA
Organism: Cicer pinnatifidum; assembly: GCA_037974775.1. Lineage (NCBI taxonomy): Eukaryota > Viridiplantae > Streptophyta > Magnoliopsida > Fabales > Fabaceae > Cicer > Cicer pinnatifidum. The sequence continues at coordinate 92,165 of JBBPBR010001088.1, forward strand.
ATGACCTAAATATTAATTCAATGACACAAACAAAGTTATTGGATGCACAAGATTGGTTAAAAACCCTAATTGGACAAGAATATGCCTAGGGAGGACGAATATGACCTAAATGTTAATCCAATGACACAAATGAACTTATTGGATGAACAAGATTGGTTAAAAACCCTAATTGGACAAGAATAAGGCTAGGGAAGACGGAAATGACCTAATTGATCATCCAATGACACAAACACACCTATTGGATGCACAAGATTGGTTAAAAACCCTAGTTGGACAAGAATATGCCTAGGGAGGACGAAAATGACCTAATTGATCATCCAATGACACAAATGAACTTATTGGATGCACAAGATTGGTTAAAAACCCTAATTGGACAAGAATAAGCCTAGGGAGAACGAAAATGACCTAAATGTTAATCCAATGACACAACTCAACTTATTGGATGCACAAGATTGGTTAAAAACCCTAATTGGACAAGAATAAGCCTAGGGAGGACGAAAATGACCTAATTGATCATCCAATGAAACAAACACACCTATTGGATGCACAAGATTGGTTAAAAACCCTAATTGGACAAGAATAAGCATCGGGAGGACGAAAATGACCTCATTGATCATCCAATGACACAAAAACACCTATTGGATGCACAAGATTGGTTAAAAACCCTAATTGGACAAGAATAAGCCTAGGGAGAACGAAAATGACTTAAATGTTAATCCAATGACACAACTCAACTTATTGGACGCACAAGATTGGTTAAAAACCCTAATTGGACAAGAATAAGCCTAGGGAGGACGAAAATGACCTAATTGATCATCCAATGACACAAACACACCTATTGGATGCACAAGATTGGTTAAAAACCCTAATTGGACAAGAATATGCCTAGGGAGGACGAAAATGACCTAATTGATCATCCAATGACACAAATGAACTTATTGGATGCACAAGATTTGTTAAAAACCATAATTGGACAAGAATAAGCCTAGGGATGACGAAAATGACCTAATTGATCATCCAATGACACAAACACACCTATTGGATGCACAAGATTGGTTAAAAACCCTAATTGGACAAGAATATGCCTAGGGAGGACAAAAATGACCTAAATGTAAATCTAATGACACAAATGAACTTATTGGATGCACAAGATTGGTTAAAAACCCTAATTGGACAAGAATAAGCCTAGGGAGGACGAAAATGACCTAAATGTTAATCCAATGACACAACTCAACTTATTGGATGCACAAGATTGGTTAAAAACTCTAATTGGACAAGAATAAGCCTAGGGAGGACGAAAATGACCTAAATGTTAATCCAATGACACAACTCAACTAATTGGATGCACAAGATTAGTTAAAAACCCTAATTGGACAAGAATAAGCCTAGGGAGGACGAAAATGACCTAATTGATCATCCAATGACACAAACACACCTATTGGATGCACAAGATTGGTTAAAAACCCTAATTGGACAAGAATAAGCCTAGGGATGACGAAAATGACTTAAATGTTAATCCAATGACACAACTCAACTTATTGGATGCACAAGATTGGTTAAAAACCCTAATTGGACAAGAATAAGCCTAGGGAGGACGGAAATGACCTAATTGATCATCCAATGACACAAACACACCTATTGGATGCACAAGATTGGTTAAAAACCCTAATTGGACAAGAATATGCCTAGGGAGGACGAAAATGACCTAATTGATCATCCAATGACACAAACTCACCTATTGGATGCACAAAATTGGTTAAAAACCATAATTGGAAAAGAATAAGCCTTGGGAGGACGAAAATGATCTAATTGGTCGTCCAATGACACAAACACACCTATTGGATGCACAAGATTGGTTAAAAACCCTAATTGGACAAGAATATGCCTAGGTAGGGCGAAAATGACCTAACTGTTAATCCAATGACACAAATGAACTTATAGGATGCACAAGATTGGTTAAAAACTCTAATTGGACAAGAATAAGCCTAGGGAGGACGAAAATGACCTAAATGTTAATCCAATGACACAACTCAACTAATTGGATGCACAAGATTAGTTAAAAACCCTAATTGGACAAGAATAAGCCTAGGGAGGACGAAAATGACCTAATTGATCATCCAATGACACAAACACACCTATTGGATGCACAAGATTGGTTAAAAACCCTAATTGGACAAGAATAAGCCTAGGGATGACGAAAATGACTTAAATGTTAATCCAATGACACAACTCAACTTATTGGATGCACAAGATTGGTTAAAAATCCTAATTGGACAAGAATAAGCCTAGGGAGGACGGAAATGACCTAATTGATCATCCAATGACACAAACACACCTATTGGATGCACAAGATTGGTTAAAAACTCTAATTGGACAAGAATATGCCTAGGTAGGACGAAAATGACCTAATTGATCATTCAATGACACAAACACACCTATTGGATGCACAAGATTGGTTAAAAACCCTAATTGGACAAGAATATGCCTAGGGAGGACGAAAATGACCTAATTGATCATCCAATGACACAAATGACCTTATTGGATGAACAAGATTTTTTAAAAACCCTAATTGGACAAGAATAAGCCTAGGGAGGACGAAAATAACCTAATTGATCATCCAATGACACAAACACACCTATTGGATGCACAAGATTGGTTAAAAACTCTAATTGGACAAGAATAAGCCTAGGGAGGATGAAAATGACCTAATTGATCTTCCAATGACATAAACACACCTATTGGATGCACAAGATTGGTTAAAAACCCAAATTGGACAAGAATAAGCCTAGGGAGGACGAAAATGACCTAATTGATCATCCATTGCCACAAACACAGCTATTGGATACACAAGATTGGTTAAAAACCCTAATTGGACAAGAATAAACCTAGGGATGACGAAAATGACCTAAATGTTAATCCAATGACACAACTTAACTTATTGGATGCACAAGATTGGTTAAAAACCCAAATTGGACAAGAATAAGCCTAGGGAGGACGAAAATGACCTAATTGATCATCCATTGCCACAAACACAGCTATTGGATACACAAGATTGGTTAAAAACCCTAATTGGACAAGAATAAACCTAGGGATGACGAAAATGACCTAAATGTTAATCCAATGACACAACTCAACTTATTGGATGCACAAGATTGGTTAAAAACCCTAATTGGACAAGAATAAGTCTAGGGAGGACGAAAATGACCTAATTGATCATCCAATGACACAAACACACCTATTGGATGCACAAGATTGGTTAAAAACCGTAATTGGACAAGACTATGCCTAGGGAGGACGAAAATGACCTAAATGTTAATCCAATGACACAAATGAACTTATTGGATGCACAAGATTGGTTAAAAACCCTAATTGGACAAGAATAAGCCTAGGGAGGACGAAAATGACCTAATTGATCATCCAATGACACAAACACACCTATTGGATGCACAAGATTGGTTAAAAACCCTAATTGGACAAGAATAAGCCTAGGGAGGACAACAATGACCTAATTGATCATCCAATGACACAAACACACCTATTGGATGCACAAGAATGGTTAAAAACCCTAATTGGACAAGAATAAGCCTAGGGAGGACGAAAATGACCTAATTGATCATCCAATGACACAAACACACCTATTGGATGCACAAGATTGGTTAAAAACCCTAATTGGACAAGAATAAGCCTAGGGAGGACGAAAATGACCTAATTGATCATCCAATGACACAAACACACCTATTGGATGCACAAGATTGGTTAAAAACCCTAATTGGACAAGAATATGCCTAGGGAGGACGAAAATGACCTAAATGTTAATCCAATGACACAACTCAACCTATTGGATGCACAAGATTGGTTAAAAACCCTAATTGGACAAGAATAAGCCTAGGGAGGACGATAAATGACCTAATTGATCATCCAATGACACAAACACACCTATTGGATGCACAAGATTGGTTAAAAACCCTAATTGGACAAGAATAAGCCTAGGGAGGACGAAAATGACCTAATTGATCATCCAATGACACAAACACACCTATTGGATGCACAAGATTGGTTAAAAACCCTAATTGGACAAGAATAAGCCTAGGGAGAACGAAAATGATCAAAATGTTAATCCAATGACACAACTCAACTTATTGGATGCACAAGATTGGTTAAAAACCCTAATTGGACAAGAATAAGCCTAGGGAGGACGAAAATGACCTAATTGATCATCCAATGACACAAACACACCTATTGGATGCACAAGATTGGTTAAAAACCCTAATTGGACAAGAATATGCCTAGGGAGGACGAAAATGACCTAATTGATCATCGAATGAAACAAATGAACTTATTGGATGCACAAGATTAGTTAAAAACCCTAATTGGACAAGAGTAAGCCTAGGGAGGACGAAAATAACCTAACTGATCATCCAATGACACAAACACACCTATTGGATGCACAAGATTGGTTAAAAACCCTAATTGGACAAGAATAAGCCTAGGGAGGACGAAAATGACCTAATTGATCATCCAATGACACAAACACACCTATTGGATGCACAAGATTGGTTAAAAACCCTAATTGGACAAGAATAAGCCTAGGGAGGACGAAAATGACCTAATTGATCATCCAATGACACAAACACACCTATTGGATGCACAAGATTGGTTAAAACCCCTAATTGGACAAGAATAAGTCTAGGGAGGATGAAAATGACCTAATTGATCGTCCAATGACACAAACACACCTATTGGATGCACAAGATTGGTTAAAAACCCTAATTGGACAAGAATAAGCCTAGGGAGGACGAAAATGACCTAACTGATCATCCAATGACACAAACACACCTATTGGATGCACAAGATTGGTTAAAAACCCTAATTAGACAAGAATATGCCTAGGGAGGACGAAAATGACCTAAATATTAATTCAATGACACAAACAAACTTATCGGATGCACAAGATTGGTTAAAAACCCTAATTGGACAAGAATAAGCCTAGGGAGGACGAAAATGACCTAATTGATCATCCAATGACACAAACACACCTATTGGATGCACAAGATTGGTTAAAAACCCTAATTGGACAAGAATATGCCTAGGGAGGACGAAAATGACCTAATTGGTCATCCAATGACACAAACACACCTATTGGATGCACAAGATTGGTTAAAAACCCTAATTGGACAAGAATAACCCTAGGGAGGACGAAAATAACCTAATTGATCATCCAATGACATAAAAACACCTATTGGATGCACAAGATTGGTTAAAAACCCTAATTGGACAAGAATATGCCTAGGCAGGATGAAAATGACCTAAATGTTAATCCAATGACACAAATGAACTTATTGGATGCACAAGATTGGTTAAAAACCCTAATTGGACAAGAATAAGCCTAGGGAGGACGAAAATGACCTAATTGATCATCCAATGACACAAACACACCTATTGGATGCACAAGATTGGTTAAAAACCCTAATTGGACAAGAATATGCCTAGGGAGGACGAAAATGACCTAATTGGTCATCCAATGACACAAACACACCTATTGGATGCACAAGATTGGTTAAAAACCCTAATTGGACAAGAATAAGCCTAGGGAGGACGAAAATAACCTAATTGATCATCCAATGACACAAACACACCTATTGGATGCACAAGATTGGTTAAAAACCCTAATTGGACAAGAATATGCCTAGGCAGGACGAAAATGATCTAAATGTTAATCCAATGACACAAATGAACTTATTGGATGCACAAGATTGGTTAAAAACCCTAATTGGACAAGAATAAGCCTAGGGAGGACGAAAATGACCTAATTGATCATCCAATGACACAAACACACCTATTGGATGCACAAGATTGGTTAAAAACCCTAATTGGACAAGAATATGCCTAGGGAGGACGAAAATGACCTAATTGATCATCCAATGACACAAACACACCTATTGGATGCACAAGATTGGTTAAAAACCCTAATTGGAAAAGAATATGCCTAGGGAGGACGAATATGACCTTAATGTTAATCCAATAACACAAATGAACTTATTGGATGCACAAGATTGGTCAAAAACCCTAATTGGACAAGAATAAGCCTAGGGAGAACGAAAATGACCTAATTGATCATCCAATGACACAAATGGAAGCACAAGATTGGTTAAAAACCATAGTTGGACAACAACAGCATATGGAGGACGAAAATAACCTAAGTGATCATCCAATGACACTATTGAACTTATTGGATGCACAAGATTGGTTAAAAACCCTAATTGGACAAGAATAAGCCTAGGGGGGACGAAAATGACCTAATTGATATGCACAAGATTGGTTAAAAACCCTAATTGGACAAGAATAAGCCTAGGGAGGACAAAAATGACCTAATTGATCATCCAATGACACAAACACACCTATTGGATGCACAAGATTTATTAAAAACCCTAATTGGACAAGAATATGCCTAGGGAGGACGGATATGACCTAAATGTTAATCCAATGACACAAATGAACTTATTGGATGCACAAGATTGGTTAAAAACCC